>JAGDYQ010000042.1:895902-1048240 GCA_021962125.1 Bulinus truncatus
CGTACAATGTTGACTTTGTAATTACTGAATGTACACACATTTGCCACGTTGATCTCTTCACCAGACACCAATGGATCAGGGTCAACTGTCCTCGTTGAGCTATGTCACTCAGACCTTTGGTCATCGTTTCACCGACTGGGTACAGAGATGATTATCACCAAATCTGGAAGGTTGGTCAGCACACAATTTTTTTAATAATAGTACACATTATTTTACTGTGCACTCTTTAAGCATGGCAGGAGCGGCCTTATTGGGGGAGGGGGAGGCGTTAAGGGCAACCACACCAGGCCCCCACAACCAAGTGTCTTTTTTTACTATAAATAGCTTACAGTTATGGTTCTAGCTAAATAAGACTGAGGGCTCAACTGAAATGTGTGCTTATTGCAAAATTTAAAATTAAATTGAAATATGAAATTCGTACGATATCTTCCTCATCTTTAAATTTGGTCTGCTTAAGTGACAAGAAAATTTACTTTTAGTTTAAAAAAAAAATAATGTGTGTCTCTATTTCATCCATAATTTAATACAATGGTTTTCTATGTCATGTTTTTTTTTATGTTGAGCATATATAAACCATTGATTTAAAATAAAAACTTAATAAAAACGTGTTAAATCATTTTATTTAAAAAAAAAAACTTCCTCTATCTGCCCCCCCCAACCTGATATCTTATTTCTACTGGGACGGATGGCCGGGTGGTGTAATTACTCGAATGTCGACCTGAGAGTCCTGGGTTCGATCCGCGGTGAGACCAGTGGGATTTTTGTCAAGGTGAAATGTGTTTCAAATGGGTACCTGACTTTAAGTTGGGGAAGTAAAGGCGGCTGGGCGTTAAGCTAACCACACCCTCCCTTCATACGCCGAGTTTAAAGAAACAGATGATTTCTTCACTTCATCTACCCCGATGGCCCTATGGGGCTAAGGGAATTAATTTTTACCCAGCATCTATGTCTTAATGTATCACAAACATTACCTAGCGTGTTTTAGCGATGTTCTAATGGATCGCATCTCTTCCCCCATTGCCATCTTGTTTCTGGACGTTGATTGTCTTCGTCTATAGAAGGATGTTTCCGGTTCTCAAATTGCGAGTGTCGGGACTTGCACGAGACAAAATGTATTCAGTGAGGTTGGAATTCGCTCAACCCGATACAAGAAAATATCGATACATTTATAACAAGTAAGTACTTGTAGATAATTTTGCTTAAAAGCTTTTCGAATACAGTTACTTGTTTTTAAACACCCACGTACGTGTTAAGGTGAGTAAATACAGAAAATTCTCAATCGTTCTGCTTGCAAATGCCCGGCATAAATAAAGAATATTTATCTTGAATAAAATTAGGAATAAATGATATTTCTTAGCTCCGGCCTATCCGGATTTGTAATTAACTGCTTGCACCTCTGCAGCCAAAAGCCGGTTAGTCGAAAGCCTAGTATATGATAAAACATCCCTCACCTGCATAATTGTATGCACATGTACTGTTTCAGCTCGCGGTGGATGGTGTCCGGTTCTGGGGATGCCCTCACGTCAAGACCTTGCCATGTTAACCCTGAGGGTCCGGTCAGTGGTCAAGCGCTGTGCAGTCAAATTTTGTCATTCGAAAGACTCAAAATGACCAACACGGACTGCATAAAGCCTGGCCAAGTAAGTTAAGTTACAGAAATCAAATATGCAATCGACCAACCGTATCTATATAGGCTTTAAAAAAATTCATTTATATATATATATAATCATTACTTAATTCTAAATACAATGTTTTGAATACCTCTCATTGTTCAATGTCTGAACATTTTAACCCTGCACAATATATACAATGACGCGCTGATCTAACAGGTGGGGGCTTTCGTCACGTGTAATAATAATAACATGGGAGAGAAGGGGGCGTGGGAGTTCAACCAATACATGAACATAGTTTGCCATTCATTTAACGTAAACCGAACAACAGCATCTGGGACTTTTCAAAGTTCGAACGCATAAATGGCTTACACCTCCACCAGTAGATTGGAATTGGAATGTCGCTTGTGTAACTGTGTCCATTTTCTTTTTTTTTAGAGTGTTTTCTTAGTAGACGGGGGGGGGGGAATATAGGTTCTGCATTTACCATCTTCAAGTGATAGATGGAACACCAGTCATCGCATGAATAATATAAATAAACTGTGTGTAATGAATGTACACTGACTCACCAAACACAACCTGTTGGGTCATTTGCAGGTGTCGCTGGTTTCAATGCAAAAGTTCCAGCCCCAGATAGTCATCGAGGAGGTGGTTCCCGGGGAGTCGAGGTCGTCTGCCGCACGACTGGAGCACTACGTCATCAACTTCACGCAGACGTCATTCATGGCGGTCACGGCCTATCAGAATCAACAGGTACAGTAGTGGTGGGTGGCACGGCGCAGAGGCCTTACGGTATACAGGCTAACTAGCCCTAATGCAAAAAATGGGGGACCATTTCTCCCATGATGGAATATATTTTCGACTGCCGTTACCTAAAAATTCTAAAAAAAAAACACACATGGCTGAACAGTTGGGTAGAGGGTAAGAAGGGACCCAGTTGTATAAGATAAATGAAACTTTTTTCATAGGACCCTTCCCCCAAATGTATATTTAACAAGGGCCCCTCAATGTAAATCTTTACCTTAGGGTCCCCAAAATGAAATTTCGCCCGGGACTCCCAAACGTCTCCGGTTTGGTGTATGTAGTCAAAGATTTCCAATAAAAGAAGAATATCACCTAGATGTACAATCCTGAACTCTTGATTCATTTTAGCGGGTAATTAATGCGGTGATATTGTGTGTGGGTGTACAATGTGTGTGTGTTTCCCATCTCTGTGAGATATTAAGCCTACTAACCCAGATAGATAGATAGATAGATAGATAGATAGATAGATAGATAGATAGATAGATAGATAGATAGATAGATAGATAGATAGATAGATAGATAGATAGATAGATAGATAGATAGATAGATAGATAGATAGATAGATAGATAGATAGATAGATAGATAGATAGATAGATAGATAGATAGATAGATAGATAGATAGATAGATAGATAGATAGATAGATAGATAGATAGATAGATAGATAGATAGATAGATAGATAGATAGATAGATAGATAGATAGATCAAATAATTTCAGTTTCTAGAGTACTTTGTTATGCCTGCTTCAGTCCGTGCGGTGTTAAATTCACGCCCACAACACCTTCATTCATATGCCTTGCCCATGTCCTCTACAAAATGACTGTCAGCCGTATTTATCATAAATAATGACATTTACCATTATTAAACCCACGACGTCTATAATCTGTTATCTGTGAACCTAAAAAAACCCGTAAGTCTTTGATCATGATAGCAGCATAGAGGTGACGCTATGGTTGTATTGGCTATCTGTTGACGAGATGGCGGTTTGAGGGGGTGGGGAGGTGGGGGTGGGTGTGGGGGAGAGAAGGTAATCTATCTATCACTTGACGCGGGTGAGAGCTTCAGTGTTGTTGGGTTGTTGCTTTTTGTGTGTGTGTGTGTGTGTGTGTGTGTAAGGGACTACGGGGGGGGGGGGGTGATAACAACACCGTCTACCTTAAGGGGGAGGGGGGCGGAGTTGAAGGTGGGAAATCATACGGACGATGACAGCAGGTCAGCAGAAAATCAACACGTGCGTCTGTGAGAGTGTTTGTTGGTGTGTGTGTGTGTGTATGTGTGTGTATGTGTCGGGTATAGGCAATGTATAGGTGTATATCCCTGTCTGTGTACGTGCCCCCCGGTAACAGAGGAGTAGCTGACAGGAAAAGGGGGGGGGGGCGGAGTGGAAGGGTGGGGGTAGTTTTCAGCGCTTTCAAAAAAAATCATTTATTTTTTCTCGCATCCCCCCCCCCCCCCATCTGGCTTCATAATGACTTGGTTTGATGTATGTGAGAGTCTGACATGCTTCCCCGATCATCAGTTTTGGAACCTCAAGGACGTGGTGGGGGAAACGGGCAAGGGGGTTTCATCATGCCCCGGGCGCTACTCACAAAGGGGCGCCAAATGGTATATTTTTTCATATTATACTATATGGTTTTTTTAATGGGGGGGGCGCTAAAAAGTTCTTATTCCCCGGGCGCAAGTTAATAGCTCGATACGCCACTGCATTCCACCCCCCACCCCCGCCAGATACTGCGGCTTGTAAAACAAAAATAACACCCTTTTAGCTACTTCCCCTGGCAAATGTGGTGTAAAATTTAAAAGTCAGTAAAATTCATAGCACCGGTATAGTTATATCGTTGGTAATTAATAGCCTCTGATACGGTTAATTATTTTTTTTTTAAATCGATATATCGCTTGATTAATTTAGCTCTTTTACGATATGATTTCACATTTTTAGTCTAAGTGTGTGTTTGTGTGTACATTGTTACATGTAGTGTAAATGTAATAATAGAACTTTATAGAACTAGAAAAAGAGTACCACTACAAAGAGTAACTTATTGTTCAATGACCTTTCGATTTCTCTCCAACTTCCTGATCAACTCGACCAAACTTGTGACCACACTTCATAGGTTGCCCTCTCTCTCTCTCTCTCTCTCTCTCTCTCTCTCTCTCTCTCTCTCTCTCTCTCTCTCTCTCTCTCTGTGATAGATGATAACTCGGTCTGTTTTCATCATCGCTTATTTCCCATGAAAGTTATCAGCACCCCTGACTGGCGCCTGGTGATAAACCAGTTTCATCTCGTCACTGACTGCTCCAGTTAAGTGTTGATGGAGTGGACTCCACGGATGGCAGGCTGGTAGTGGAGGGGAGGTGGTGCGGGCGGTGGGGAGGGGGGGGCAGTCCTTTCCCGTACCTCGCACCTTTTAAGTAGATCGCCTAAGGTGGCAATGGTCAAACATGAGGTCGATGAGACGCACCCGTTTTCAAAAAGCGCTATAAAGAGCCAAACCATTTTCAATGTAAAAAAAATATTAATGGGGAGAAGGTAACGGACTCTAACAAAACAGTGTAAGTGTGTTGAGTATTTACAAAAAAAAATACTAGACTTTTATAAAAAAAAAAAAAAACAATCTCATACGGGTAGACCATCAAAGTATCGGTTATGTAAAACAAAAGGCCAGTCCACTCTATTATAACAAACAACAGTCTCATACGGATAGACCATCAAAGTATCGGTTATGTAAAACAAAAGGCCAGTCCACTCTATTATAACAAACAACAGTCTCATACGGGTAGACCATCAAAGTATCGTTTATGTAAAACAAAAGGCCAGTCCACTCTGTTATAAGAAACAACAGTCTCATACGCGTAGACCATCAAAGTATCGGTTATGTAAAACAAAAGGCCAGTCCACTCTATTATAAGAAACAACAGGCTGTCTTTAATAATAGGTTGCCGTAATCAGGGACACCGAGAGCATATAAAGCCCTCGATTCAAAGATCCAGGGTTCGAAAGAATTTCATTGACACAGGCCACTTTTTGGCCAAAGTGGTGAGTTGGTTGGTTGAAAGTTGGTTCTTTCACGAGTATTGTTAGCCCTACATGATTATGAAAGGGAGGAAAGGGGGGGGGACATCTTCCATTCTCCATCTGATTGGTGTCACGGGGGTTGAGTCTTAAGACCACTTCCTGTGTCTTTAGTTAATCAACTTAAAGGGCTGAAAATTTGACGTGTGGTGGGAACGTTAAAAGGAGCGAGTACTTAATGGCCCAGTATAACAGCACCCTAGTGTGTATATTTTCCTTGTCTCTCTTTCTAAATTAAGGTAGTAAAGTAAAGTTCCCTTAGCCCTAATGGGCCATCGGGGCAAGTTCAAGTGTAGAATTCATCTGTTTCTATAACCTCAGCATATAAAGGGATTGTGTGGTTAGCACAACGCCCAGCCGCCTTTACTTCCCCAACTTAAGTCAGGTACCCATTTAAAGCTGGGTGGACTTATGGGACGACTTTGCACCGAATTTCACCTGGAAAAATTCACCGAGGTTCGAACCCAGGACTCTCAGGTCAACAGTCGAGTATCTACACCACTCGGCCATCCGTCCCCTAAAATCATCGTCCCTGGGTGGGCTTGAACCACCAACCATTGCGCCACAGAGACTTTCTAAATTAAGGTGGGGGCCCGAAATTTGCGTCTGCGCCCTGAGCCCTTTAGGAGATCGTAATCTGCCCTGCACCAGGTTCACCCACACATAGTGAATGAAATATTCACTACTGACTTTGATCTAGTGAGATATTAGCTGCCAACTTGTTATAAATAATCTCGTTTTATATAAAAAGGGGGACAACAGTTTCTCTCTCCATTATCTTCTATGTTTATTTTTTAATCAGTTGTCGATCAGGTGAGAACCTTTCAACACCTTATAACCATGAACTATGACCTCGTGAACTATGACATTCTAAATAAAACGTTTTCCCACGTTGGCAGTATTGTGTGTGTGTGTTTGTGTGTGTGTGTGTGTGTGTGTGTGCGTGTGTGTGTGCGTGTATGTGTGTGTGTGTGTGTGCAATTAAGTTGATTTTTTTTCCCATTCCCATATAATGTGATAGTCATAATGTTGACAGTCAAAGACTCACTTTATAATGTGATAGTCATAATGTTGACAGTCAAAGACACACAAAGCAAACTTACGCTAGAGTGGAGTTTGATAAATATAAAAAATAAGATTATAAGTAGTTGCGTTTGTAAAAAAAAGATATAAGCAGTTGTTCAATGGAAATGTCAAATGGATATGTCCAATGGATATGTCCAATGGATATGTCCAATGGATATGTCAAATGGATATGTTCAATGAATATGTCCAATGGATATGTTCAATGGATATGTCCAATGGATATGTCAAATGGATATGTTCAATGGATAAGTTCAACGGATATGTTCAATGGATATGTCAAATGGATATGTTCAATGGATATGTTCAATGGATATGTCAAATGGATATGTCCAATGGATATGTCCAATGTATATGTCCAATGGATATGTCAAATGGGTATGTTCAATGGATATGTCCAATGGATATGTTCAATGGATATGTCAAATGGATATGTTCAATGGATATGTCAAATGTATATGTCAAATGGGTATGTTCAATGGATATGTCAAATGGATATGTTCAATGGATATGTTCAATGGATATGTTCAATGGATATGTCAAATTGATATGTTCAATGGATATGTCAAATGGATATGTTCAATGGATATGTTCAATGGATATGTCAAATGGATATGTCCAATGGATATGTCCAATGGATATGTTCAATGGATATGTCCAATGGATATGTTCAATGGATATGTCCAATGGATATGTTCAATGGATATGTTTAATGGATATGTTCAATGGATATGTTCAATGGATATGTCCAATGGATATGTCCAATGGATATGTTCAATGGATATGTGTTACTCGTGGCGGCAGAGGCGGACTCAAGTCGGCGGAGGCCCAAGAGCAAACGAAAAATATCATAACTTTATAAAAAAAATTTGTCAAGTTGACCTTTATGGTCCCCACCCCAGGGCCTGGCCCAATACACCAACCGTTAAATTCGCCGTTTATTGAAGATCATCCATTTCGTCACTTCAAAAAAAACCTGGTTGGATGTGGTGATTTAAGTATCTTAGTGAGGTTTAAATTTAAATTTCACAAGCCTAAATGACAACCATTGTAAAGTGAATCATCTAGGGAAGTTTCCCCTGTCACTCCCTCCTCTTTGTGCGCCGCTGTTTCTCAGTGTGTGTGTGTGTGGGAGAGACCTCTGTAAGGATGATGGTAGCCATCATGACAGTCACTGGTAGCCATCATGACAGTCACTGGTAGCCAAGGCCGTAGCCAGGCTGCAGCCCCCCCCCCCCCCAATTAATTCTAAAAATCAAATTTTATTATAAATATACTTCTTTATCAATGTGTTCCAATTTTTTCTTATATAAAACTCTCCGCACAGCCCCCCCCCCAAGCCGCACAGCCCCCCTCCCCCCAAACCGCACAGCCCCCCCCCCCCGCAACAAAATTCTAGCTACGGCCTTGCTGGTAGGCATTATGACAGTCACAGGTAGCTATCATAATTAAATATTAGAATTATACTGTATTGTTGGGATCCGCATATAATTGAACTAAGAACCGCATGATTTCAAAGCGAAACGGCACATTTAAGTCGACTTGCAAGTAATGCCATCCCCATGGTAACTTCGTCATACCGCAGCAAATGGTGTCCGAAATTTAAAAAAAAAAATATATTAAAAAACTCCCATTATATCTATAATAGTCTCCGCAATATTGCGTTAAAAAAATATAAGACCACATTAAAATCACTATCTACTTGCAGGGCCGTTTTAGGTCACCGTAGTTCCTAGGCAAGCATCCGTTAAATTGGGCCTCGTGATTTGTAAGGCGGCCCTGTTTCGCTAGATCATATCAGAATTCTAAGTTTACAATGAACGGTTGAGACGTTTCACATCTTATAACATATTTTACACATTTTAAAATTTAAATTGTTTATTTTTCAAAATTGTAATGACTAAAAATAGTTCCAATGGAGTTAATTTATATATACTAGTACACTGTATATTAAATTTTATTTATATAAAATATGCCGTATTCATATTTAGGACACCATCAATTTATTTCATTGATCGGAAAATTAAAATTTTCGCCCAGGTTGAAAATGAACCGCCAACACTTCATCATGTGTTTAACTTTATGTTTCGGAGAGTATCACAAAATATTTTGACATGACATTTTGGGATCTCTCCTTCCTGGTCTGAGAGACATACCATGATCCACGGGGGATGGATCATAGGGGTTCTCTAATCAGGAAAAAAAAACCATTACTAGCGAGGGTGGTGGTACTGTGGTCAATGAGGACTATCCGAGACCGCAGTATTCACAGCTGGCGGTGGTGACGGATGTGGTCGACACACAACACCCTTCCACTCCGTCCCACTCAAGCACACCTGTGCAGCTTGCCATTTCCGGCTGAGGGTACAGGCACACTACACCCTCCCCTCTGTCCGAATGGCAGGAAAAACCCCTTTCCTTGCCATTCTGGCCGACCGGCAGTACACACACCCTGCTGGTCTGGCCGGTTTGGCAAGGAGTAAAACCCATCTTTCTGCCATCCCTGCAGATGATAGCGGGCACACTCACCGCGCCGCTCTGTAGGCATGGCAGACGTGCATCAGCGCCGCCAACAATGATGGTGTGGTAGGCACACTACACCCTACCATGCTGGCAATGGCGGCGTTAAAAAACAGTTTGAAATTTTTGAACATATAGTTTGTTTAAATTTAATGAGGCGCCATATCCGATTTAAGATCATCGTAGACCTCCCCATTTGCTTTTTTTAAAATATTTTTCAAGAATGCTCTCGCACTTTTTTTGCGATTTGAAATCTAAATAATTTTTCCGCATTCTTAATTATTCTCTGCAGACTCTATGCAGTGATGACGTAGTAATTCTGCCGTTACATCATGCGCTTCACATTCGTTGTTTATCGTTAATCGTGTGCTTCTTTTTTTTCTTAAAAAATTTAAAAAAAGTAACGAAAATAATTTTAAATAACCAAGTCTGATGGATACAAGTGGAAACTCGAGAGTGGATTTGAGAATGCGGAAGAAAAAGGAGGAGAAAGAAAAAGCATTGAAAAAAAATTCAGAGTTCGTCGCTGCAATTTATGAGCAGAGACACTGATTGCATTACTGGTAAAACTATTAATACTAGTGAGTAGTGATAATGCCATTTCATTTACTTCTTCGGCCACAATGTACACCAACAGTCCCGCAATACCAAAAAATAATGTTGCCGAACTGTGCTGAAAAAAGTGAAACAACCGAAACATGTGTTACAAAAGAAAAGGTATATGCAAATTATGTTATGGGTCATGCTGAAGCTGCTGTGTTTGATTGGCCTACAGACTCAGACTGTATATTATGATCATTAGAAGGTTTGGGTTTGAAGCATGAGCTGCATGACAAAGAATACAGTTACTCAAGTGATCCAGCTGATTGGGAGATAACTGCACATCTAAGAAGTTATTATGCTGAACATCTTCCTTCACAAAATTTGGAGTCAGATTTTACATTAAAGGGTAGACAATTAGGTGACAAGATCAGATATGCACGCAAAAAATATTTTGCTTGAACGTTAACAAATGGTGAAATTGTCAAGCGAGACTGGCTTCTCTATTCTCCTTCAACGGGTAGAGTGTTTTGTTATGTCTGTAAGCTGTTTGACAACAACGCCGGTTTTACAAATCAGTTTATCGATGTTTTAGATGACTGGAAAACACCAAAGCAAGGATTACATCACATGATAAGTCGAAGGATCACATTGTTGCTCTGTCAAGGATGTTAGAATGTCAACAGACATCTAGAATTGACGAAAAACTGAAAAAGGAGAAGCAAAAATTGTGCAAATACTGAACTGATGTTCTCAAGAGAATAGTTGCTGTGATAAGATTTCTTGCTGAAAGAGGGTTCGCTTTTCGCGGTGACAGCCATTTACACAACTGTTATAACAATGGAAATTACCTTGGTTGCATTGACCTTTTAGCTAAATTCGATCCCTTTCCAAGGGCACACATTGGGAGACAAGGAAACCACGGAAAGGGGAATGTATCATATCTTTATGCCAGTATATGTGATGAATTTATTGAGTTAAAAAGATTAAGAATGCTAAATATTATGAAATCCGTATCGATTCCACTCCTGACATCAGTCATGTGGATCGGCTGACAGTTGTTGTTCGCTATGTTCTCAAAAGTGGGACAGTTGTGGGGCGTTTTCTTCCGTTCATTTCAATTTAACAATACGATGGTAAATATCTTTTCGATATGTTGGTGAGTACTCTCAGACTTCGTGGTATAGGTATCGTCAATTGCAGATCGCAGTCCTATGACAATGCGAGTAATATGAGTGGGATTTTTTCGGGAGTACAAGCTAGATTTAGAGAGATTAATAAATTAGCGGAGTGGGTGTCAGCTTAAATTTGGCAGACTCATCTGCTGTGGAGAGCTGTTCATCTTCAGTCAACTACTTTGCTATTGTTCAGTTGGTCTACACGTTTTTTTTTTTGCTTTCACCGCAGCGATGAACAACAAGATGCTCAGCACTACTAGAGTTTTTAATGCCAAGTATAAGGAAATTCGACAAGCATTGTCTGATGTTGCTACAGCGAACGTCAACCACCAGCAACTGTGCATGAAGCCAAATCACTCATAAAGAAGTTGGAACATTTCGAGACAGCGTTAATGTGTGTGATTTGGAAAGACTTACTCCAAACAAATTGATATTGTCAACAAAGCTCTACATGAGACTGGAACTGAGTTAAAGACAATCATCAACTTGTATGACAGTCTTGTTCTTAACTTTCATTATACACGTGATAAATTTGAAATGCACGAAGGTATAGCAAAACAGCTCTCATAAACTGACTATAAAGAATGTACACAACGCAAACGATAGCGACACCGATTTCATGATGAAGTTGTGGATGATAATGATCCGGTTCTGTTGTAGGTATGAGCATGGGCGTATTCATGGGTGAAAAAATGTCATATAAGAGGGGGGCATTTGCCCCCCCCCCCCCCATACATTTAAAAAAAATGTCATAAAGTTGTTATTTGCCCCCCTCCTGGAAAATTTTCGCCCCCCCCCTGGAAAAATTCCTAGCGACGCCCATGGGTATGAGTCCTAGTGAAATAGTCCGTACGCAGTCTCTTTATGTTATTATGTTATTATAGATAGACTTATTACTGAGATGGGAAAACGGCGAGCAGCCTACACAACAACTTCCTTCTGGACAGATCTCTGTCAACTGATCAGACAGTTTCGAAAGTCAAGTCACTAACTGAGATGTAACCATCAGATCTGGAAGAGGCATTTACTAATGAATTTCTTTTGTTCTCACGGATGTTTGCTGACATGAAAATTGTGGCTGAAATGCTTACAGCACAAATACAGAATAGGTTGGTGACAAGTTTTCCAAATGTAAATAATAATTTTTAGAACTATCTTTTAATTTTTGGAAAAAGTGCTGAAGGGGAACGTTCCTTTGCTAAACTCAATTGATAAAAACGTATCTTCGGTCAACGATGGGACAAACACAACTATCCTCCCTGGCATTACTTTCAATTAAAAAGGATCGGATGAGGGAAATGACTTTGAAGACGGTCATATGTGACTTTGCTAAGACAAAGAGCCGAAAAGTTAATATACTGTAATTTACAGATCTACAGTACTGCAGCTTGACTTGCTCAGGTGCTCATCTCACACGGTTATATAATAATATAGATACTTTAATACAACAATTATTAAATTTTACTGGCATTCTGGACTGGTTTTAATTTTATGTTCTGGCTTTCGTAGGCCCTTAAAAAATCCGTAGGCCCTAGACAAAGTGCCTACTGTGCCTAGTTGATAAAGCGGCCCTGTTTACTTGTGTTAAGCGGTATGTCTCTAATGTGTGGTGTGGATTGAATTCATTCAATGTTCAGAAAGGCTAAATAATTAGTATTTTAAAAAATATCTAACCAACCACGGTGACCACAGTGGACTATGATTCGAAACAATTATCTCTGCCTCTCCACCTCACTGAATCGACATGTGGCGCGACCACTGTCTTGTTATTAGGCTGATTAAAAGGGTGCGGTAGTTCCTTATTCCCGGATAGCACCCAAGCAAACCGAAGGTTAACAATAAATATGCAATATAATAAATATATATAATTCTTTGTTAAACATTTAACTTGCTAGAAACTTTAACCAGAGCGACTTGAAGTGGTCTGATCCAATAGTTTTTTAACCAGAGCGACTTGCAGTGGTCTGATCCAATAGTTTTTTTTTTTATCAGAGCGACTTGAAGTGGTCTGATCCAATAGTTTTTTAACCAGAGCGACTTGAAGTGGTCTGATCCAATAGTTTGTTTGTTAGGGTAGACTCTGGTTAACTATAATCCTAAGAAGAAGAAGGGAATGGGGATAAACAGGTTAAAACCGTTAATCAGTCCAGTCCTTTGAACCACATTATTGTGTACGTTCCCCCCCCCCTCACCTTCCTTTCCGTGATAAAACTTATGGTCAAGGTGTAAAAGCGAGTTATTAACGTTTGAAGAGCCAGGCAGATAAACTAATCTGCTCTACTGTCAATAAAACAACAACAGATATCGTCATTATAATATAAAAGGTCGCCGTCATGTCTACGTCGCTGATGATTTTAGGTCATCCAGCTATCGATGGTGTTGAAATCTGTCAGGCATGCTTATCTGCACATTATTAATTTCCTATCTTTGGCTAGAGATGTGGTCGAAAGTTAAATTAATCTGTAAAGTTTAGTGGCGGATCTTTTAATAAATGTTCGGAAGGTTTTACTCAATTAATGTCATATCTTTCTAACAATTACAAACTAGGAGCTTGTAACAACGATATCTCCAACTACTGACCATGGCTGGGGGGGGGGGCATTAATTTCACAACCTATTCCACTATTGCTGCCCATGGCTGGGGCAATGACTATTACAACATTTATCCCCTATGGCTGGAGCTTATTTTTTTTTCTCAAGACACTACTGTGAGGCGCATCAGAGTAGAATTCTGGGATTTGAATTATAAACTATCTATAGATGCCTCAGCCATGTAAGTTAACAATTATACTGCGACTCTTGGTCATGTCATACCTTGAAATGTGCCCAGAATATATTGTGTCGGACTACCTAACCACTTGACCACAGGGCAGGGCCGTTCTTATGTATAGGCAAAGTAGGCGGTTGCCGAGCCCCCCCCCCCCTCTTTTAAGAGGACGCTTGTTGAGATTTTTTATTTTACTGTAGCCTAGAGTGAATTAAAATGTTTAATTTAACAGATGGAGGGAGGGGGGGGTCTCAGATTTTTAGTGTTCTTGACAGAATTTTTGCCCAGGGGCCCCCAAATGTACGTTCGCCTTGCACCCTCAGAAATTACTTTGCTTTTGAGTCCTAAATGTCTAGGGCTCCTAAATCTACCTTTGCCTAGGGCCCAAAAAAAAACTTAAGAATGGGCCACTCTGTCAAAGAGGAATTGCAGCAGCCCTTGGCAGTTTATACTTGTTTTATTTTGTTTCCATTACTGAATAAAAAAGCTAAACTTTAACTCTTAAATGTTTCTTTTTTTTTTTGTTTCAGATAACTACACTCAAAATAGCCAGTAATCCATTCGCTAAGGGTTTCAGGGAATCGGGAAAACCCAGGTAATTGAAACCGCCATCATACAAAATATTGAAAATAATTTCAATAAAAAAGGCCTTGTGTGGGTTAACAAGTTTAGCATTTGAAGTTAAATAATGTCGTTTTTTTTTAAAAAGACTAATATCTAGCTTGTGTCTGAGCGTAGGATGATGGATGTATGGAAACAGGGACATGTTTTGTTATTAAAAAAAAAACAGTTTTAAGAATAGCGAAATGACTGGACAACATCTTAGTGAATAGTGAACGGTGAAAAAAAAACAGTTTGATGAGTTGCGACATTTATAGACAAGAGAGAAATGGCTGGACAACTTGTGCAATGCGATGGGGGTGGAAGAAGTCAGGCCGTGACCAGTGATTGTGGTCGCCACATCAATAAGGCTATACAAAAGATGGACCGGAAGAAACGACTATAAAATGAAATAGATTTAGAGTTTCTATAATTTATAAAAATGTAATACAAGTTAGGTGATTATTTTCAAAACTAAAAAAAAAAGACTTGCATGAAAATGTACTAAAAAGTTAAAAATATTATTTTATTTATAGAAGTTATAATAACTTAATAAAAGTGAAACACTAAAATATTTTAGATTTTGTTATTTTCTGTCTATTCATTGCTAATATTATTTTTAGTTAATCCAGAATGGCGCTCAAACGTTTATTTCATCAATACAATTTTTATAAATATTTGAATGATCTGAACATAAGGAATTATTTTTTTTTACTTTTCTGACCATTTTAATAAAAATGTTTTGTTTTTTTCATTTTTATTTTCGAATTATTTATTGTTTCTGCAACTCTAGGGTGATGTACGAAGCGCTTACATCTCAGTATCCTGGTCTAATGGCTCACAAGAGTTATTCTGATTTTGCTTCAGTCGCTCCATTGTTGCCAGGATTATTTCGGAGCGGTATACCAAAAATTGCCAATTACTTCGATGAAGACCGTGTTTATTCACAAATGTCAAATAATGGTAATGGGATATTTTCAACTATTCCTTTTGAATTTTTTACAGTAAAATTGTTTTTGGTAGTGTTGAAGTATGTTCCTGGGGATCTCCACATTGTCAATGTTATACCGGGGTTGATTTTTTAAAGGCTTTTTTATAGTCACTCTGGCGGTAGTCGGATACTGTTTAAAGGCTTTTTTATAGTCACTCTGGCGGTAGTCGGATACTGTTTAAAGGCTTTTTTATAGTCACTCTGGCGGTAGTCGGATACTGTTTAAAGGCTTTTTCATAGTCACTCTGGCGGTAGTCGGATACTGTGCTTTGAGAAAAATGTCAATCAATTTTTACTAACTTCATGAAGCCCACTCGATTTGAAATTTTGAACGTCTGTGTGTTCTAGAAGACGATACACTATATTACAACGTTCGTGTCAATTAATTTAATTCCGATGAAGCCCGAAGCTAATTACTTTTTTGATAGTGTTTATATAAAGAGGGAAAATAGCGAAAGAAGATACTGACCTCTCAAGTTCCGCACGGGCTCATAAATGTGCTGAGTTCTAAAGTTGTTGTTTTTTAGTTTGGCGCGTAATTTTAAATTGTATATAAACTTTACCGAGTGAAATTATTTTAACAATATAAACTATAAGAAAATATAAAACACCTTTAATTAGTTTTATGTGAACTATACAAATAAAAACAAGATAAATAATTTTAACACTAAAAAAAATTATCTAATAACAGTTCATAAAAAATAGACTTTTATTAAAATGGCTTACTGACTGAATAAAAGCGTGCGAGCCGGAAATAAATGAATTTATCTAGTCCAAATAATAAAATTAAAATAAATGTACGATATTAGCCATTTTGATGAAATTCTATTTTTACATTAGTTTTTCTTGATTTTTTTTTTATATTTTATATACATTTTTATTATTATTCATTTTTTTTTAGATAAAAGACTCCAGTCGCCTAAATCTGAAAATGGAAGTTCTGCGTCTGACTTTACCCACTTTACAAACAAATCGTCATCAGCTTTTGGCTACCCATTTTATTATCTCCCTTTCTTGCATTCGGTCGAAGAACAAAAATGGCGGACAGGAGAATCTGGCGTCACCCATACATTTACTGACATACACCAATCGCTGACAACCAGCACAGCAAGAGAACCTTCCAGCGATACGCTGTCCTCATTACTCAACCTTGACCCGTCAGGTAATACGTCAGAGGAAAGACAAAAACTTGCAAGGCTACATTCTACGGATGCGGATAAATATCTGCAGATAATTTATCAACAATATCTTCGTTGCCCTCATGAACTTCTCTTTGTTACGAAATCGGGAAATTCCACCCAGAAAAATGTTCCTCAACCTTATGGCCTACATCAGTCTGATAGCAACAGTCCTTCAAACTTCAGTTCTGTTAGTCAAGATCTTTCGTTCGCCAAGAGCGAAAGTAGTTTGATGCCTCCAAGCCAGATCTCAAACAACAAACACTTACAGAGTGTCTTGCTGAAGAGTTCCCACTCACCAAACTCTAGTCCAAGATATAATACCGAGCTTTCAGCCACACCCTGGCTGTCTAACAGCTCTAACTTCGATGTAATACGGAGCCTTACACCACAGCGTGACAGCCCAAACTTTGATGTAATGCAGAGCTTTCGGTCACGCACTGGCTGTCTAACAGCCCAAACCTCGATATAAAACGAAGCCTTATATCACAGTCTGACAGCCCAAACTTCGATGTAATACGGAGCCTCGCATCACAGTCTGACAGGCCAATCTTTGATGTAATGCCGAGCTTTCAGTCACACACTGGCTGTCTAACAGCCCAAACTTTGATGTAATGCTGAGCTTTCAGTCAAAGTATGGTTATCTGACAGCCCAACTGTCGTTTGAATGCAAAAGAACCAGTATAGTAGTAGTAGCTGTACACGTCCACTCCAAACAAAAAGATATCACGTGCTATTTGTTTATTACACTCCTAACTGGCAACAAGAAGATATTACATGCTATTTGTTTATTTCATGCGGTGTTATACCTGTCTCCCATTGTATTGACAATTTATGAAAGTGAAATGACTGATTTTTTTTTGTTTTAAAACAGATTTTCTGAAGTAATTTGTATGATAAAAAATATAAAAAAGGCCAATAATATTTATGGATAGTAACAAAACTATTTGTGTTTGACTGTTAATTTAAAGGCAGTCTTTGCCTTAATATTACCATTTGTAAAACTGATTAATTTATTTATAAATGAATTGTTCATAGCATTTCTATAAAAATCAGGTATGTTATGTCCATCAGTAAGTGACCTTTGACCTTTGGCTGTGGTGACAAGGGCGATCACCGTAAACTCCGCGGCTATGGTGGTGGGAAAGGGGGGGAGCGGCGCAAAATTAACATTTAAAAAAAATATGTAGCCTCACAGCTCAAGTTCTAGGCCTGACTTATTCAACTATAATGTTTCATAGTATCATAGTTAGACTTTACAATATTTTTAACAGGGAAAAAAATCTGCCCCGGCTAACAGTTGAAAAAGCAACTCAAATGAATGTTCCAGAAATGTGCTGTCAAATGGGAACAGGGTATTAAATATTTTACTACGTGTACTGAGTTTAGTATTTCTTCTTCTTCCTTTGGCTCTACAGCCCATTTAGGGGCCTGGCCTGTCAGAGTTTAGTATTTGACTACGGGCAATAATTAGAGAGTTTGATAACTGAAGGTGGTAAGCGTAAATTTACTGACACAACTTTTTTTTTTTTTTTACTTGTTCTGAAATAGAACCAATAATCCAAATGCTACAAGAACTTTCCTTTAAAAATCAATACTCAATGGGTCAGATTTGAGCACAGTGTGAAAATAGAAATACTAAGAGAAGTTTGAACCATGCATTATCACAATAAAAGTTGCTTGTTTTAAACTCATCTATATTGAAATGATTCATAGATACACAAAGTAAATTCATTGAAATGATTCATAGATACACAAAGTAAATTCAAACAAAAATTATTAGAAAACTATTAGTCACAATATTATCAGTTTATTATCAACACATTCATAAATTATTTACAACAGATTTCTGTGAACATCATTTATGTGTCAATGCAGGAAAAATGTATTCCACACAGGTTTTAACAGTTTTAATTGGTGCACCAATCTATTATGTCGCTGTATTTGGTGCACCTATCTCTATGAACCAATCTATTGTGTCTTCAGTCGCTGTCAACATGGATATTTAAAATGGATAACTTGTTCTTCTTCACCCTATGGATCGGTCTCTTCTCAACAATTTTCCTCTTCTTGGCTTCTTTCTTTTTAATGTTGTGTCTAATTTTCTTTCTGGCTGCTATATCTGGATTGGTCACAGCCTAATGGAGGGCAAACAAAAGATTAAAAAATGTAAATGGTCTATACTATCAACTAATTATTATGTAGGTGACATATTATTATAGGCAACTAATTATTATGTAGGCGACATATTATTATAGGCAACAAATTATTATGTGAGTGACATATTATTATAGGCAACTAATTATTATGTAGGTGACATATTATTATAGGCAACTAATTATCAGGCTATAAATAAGTAGCTGAGAATGTTCTGATAGGAAATGTATCTTTTAGATCCTATAAAATATTTACAGTACAGTTTCTGTAGTGCCCTTATTTCATCCCCACCATAGCCGATAGTGCAAAGGCTATGCAGGCAGCACAGGAATTATAGATGGGTCAAAAGAACATCCCACACTTCCCAAACTTATGTCAGGTGCCAATTTTTTTAAGCTGGGCGACCTTGGGAACTTACAGATTGACAGTTGACATTCTACAACACATGACCTGTGTATACTACTCAACATTTTGGGAGCCCGTATTTCGTGGGGCCCCTAGGCCATGGACTAGTCTGTAAATCCAGCCCGGGATGTTCCTGAGTCCTTTCAACTCTAAAATGGGTGCCTGGCATTAGTTTGATACGGTGCCTGGCATTAGTTTGATACACATTGGACAGATGCTAACCTAGAAATCTATCAATATTTCAGGATTATAAAAAAAATAATTATTCAACTTGAAAATTCTAAGAGATTCTCCTGCTTACTTTATTTCATTTTTTTTTTGGCCAATTAAAAATAATATTTTGCTAACAATGTTTGTGGGATGGAAGATGAAAATTTTCCATGTCCAGGTGAAAGTCCCCACAAGTCCACACAGCCTCAAAAGGGTACCTGACTTAAAGTTGGTGAAGTAAAGGCGGCTGGGCGTTATGCTAGCCACACAATTCCTTCATATGCTGAGGTTACAGAAACAGGTGAACTCTGCACTTCCTCTGGCACCATCAGCCCGCTAGGGCTAAAAGAACTTTTTTTTAAGGTATTTTAAGCACTCTTTTATAGTTCTTCTGCCACCAATAAGTTATTCACAAAGAATGTCTACATTTATTTATTTACCTCTGCAGCAATTATTCTCTTCCTGTCTTCACGTTTCTCTATTCTGTGCTTCAATGAATTTGTATAGGCGGTAGTGAAGGTCTCAACTCCTGTAGATTTCTTTAACAAATCACAAACTTCTTGAGCTAAATTTTTCAGCTCTTGATCTGATCAAAGAAAACAAAGAACATTTACTTTCACAAAAACTGCAAATAACTTTCATCTATCTTAACTACACATCACAGTGGCATATGACCACTATATTTTAGCATGACATTTCGTAAGTACAATAAATTTTTTTTTAAGTCGGAGAACAAATAATAAAATTGCAGCTAAATAAAATAATTATACTTTCAGTCATTTAGAATTCACAAATACTTAAACAAGTTAGCCAAACACATACAATGTAACTATTACTTTTTATGTCATTGCTAAATCATCACAATATTTTTTCGGTAAAAATTATAAATGACAAGCTAATTTTCTTAAAGAACGTTATAGGGATATACAGACTATTATATTATAGTCTAAGGTTAGCACTGCAAGATGACGCAAGTCCCATTGGCCTGCCAAATCAGGTAAAAGGAATCAACCTTATACATGTACTTTTAAAGTTTAAAAAGAAACCAACATCACCTTCTAGTTATAGCAGAGAAGGGAGAGATAGGATATTCTACAGCCTGAACAAACAAAAAAATCAAACTTTGTTGCAGGGGTGTCTTTTTTTAAATGAGTGTCTGGGAATGTCACAGTTTTCTAGGACAGAGGGAAGTAAAGTGCACTTAGCCTGAGTGTCTGGAAGCCTTGGGGGTAAGAAATACATGTCACAGAAACATCTCTGAGCAGTACCAACCTTTAGCTTGCTCTGTCATTTCTCTCTGCAGTGCAGGTAGGACAACTGGTAATATGGACTGGACGTTTTCTTGTTTCAGCGTCACGGCTACAGCGGCGACCCATTTGAAAGTGTGATTTCTCTGTGAACCAAACAAAGTAATCAATGAATATATGTAGCCTTAATGAATTTATCAATGACATTTATTTTTATCCCTTTAATTTTCATATAACAAAGTAAGCCTAAAAAAAAAATGAACAGAGTTCTTCAAAGTAACACTTCACAGCTTTTAAGTGTTTTGAAGATTTATTCTGTCCATGAATTACATTTTAACACCATCAGTTATCCAATAAAAAAAAACTTTCTTTAAAGATAATTTGCTTAAAACAAAAAATTTTTATTGCAACTTATTTAACCAACTATTTTTTCAATTCAATAAAAATGATTTACAAAATTGTAAGAGACAAAAAAAGTTGTGTAAATCATCATACCTTCATTGTAATTTTCACATTATGTATCACTTCTAAATTTGCTTCTCTCATGACTTTTTTTGCCAACCAGACCAGATCTTCAGGTCGCTCAAAAGCCTCTATCAGCCTTGCCACATACAGTAAATTTTTTATCACCTTTGGAGGGAAGCAAGACAGAGATGGTTAAATCTGTTTTAAAAACAATCTGTATCTGTCATAATATATCTACAGTCTTAAAAGTGTTGAGTAGGGCAATGAGCTATTCACCGACCTGTGTGCCTAATGTTTCATCAAATGATGGAGTTTTCAGCTGACCACAAAGAGCTATTCCTAGCTTTCGAATCTGGGAAAAGAAAGATTGATAATTGTGCATATACTGTTATTTACATTTAGTGTACCTGACACTCTCACTGAAACCAGCCAGTAGAAAAGATCTAATAAACTGATGTATCATTTACCTTGTCTGGGATGTCTGTTTGGATAAAAGGCACTTCCTGCTCTACATTTTCTTCAGCCTCCTGTGACTGTGACTGAAGCTGGACAACCTCTGCAGGATCCCAAGCACTGAACAAAATTCCCAGGAGTTGACTGCTGGCTAGACGAACTTGCATGTGTGAATAGGACAAATGTGACAAAACATGACCTAGAGAAACAAATGGACAAATGGCAATGTTTTACCATACATGAATTATGGAAACAACAAAAGTGACAGAACAAGACATGTTAAAATAACAAAGCAATACATGTAACAGCTACATGTACATAGAGGACAATATACAGAAAGAGCCAGAATATAAGTTACTGGCAGCTAGATAAATCAAAGAATTTGGGGCTAATTCATGACACCTAATGTGTAGTCAATAATAAACGATTACTCCAGATAAATTATTTAACAGTAATTGTTTTTCTCATAGTAAAAAATTTCAACAGTTAAAATAACGAGATTTTGTGTGTGTTTGTCTGCTATTTTGTCTGAACTCTGGTTTATTGTGCGGCCAGTATTACTGCCTTAAATACACAGCAATGTATCAAATTTAGTACAATCTAACTGTTACTGTAGTTGTTTTATATGTACACAGATATAATTTAGTTCAAAAAAAAAAAGGTTGAAATACAGATGGAGATTATAACTGAAAAATAAATAAGATTATGCAAATTGAATATAAATGCAAACTTTTGTAGTGTTATATTTTAGAAACTAAAACCTTGAAGAAATATACAAATGAAATATTAAAAAATACAACTTATATAAACTGATAATAGATTATGAATTATCTATTTCTGTTATGTAAAGAGGTGTGTGGCTATGATCGTAGATTTCAGTTTTTTACTTTATACTGCAAAAAAATAAACATACATAAATTTAGAACTTCTAATTCATATAAAGAGAGATAAAATATCTGATTAACTTACTCCAGAGGAAATTAAGATGTTTTGTATATTTAACATGTCTGACAACACCAAGTTCTCGAAATATTTTCATAGCCATGTTCAGCACAGCAAGCAGGCAGACATCTTGGCTTTCTACTTCACTGTTTTTCTCTTCCTTACTGTCCTGCTAAAAAAAAAGTACCACCAAAAAATAAACAAATAGCTCATTAATCCTAAAGATGTATAGGAAGATATTAAAAAAAAAACTGCTGATTAAATCCTAGATATGTATAATTTTTAAGTGTGAGATTTATTTCAGTGTTGTTGTTGTGATTTAGATTTGCATGAATTGACAACTGTTCTAACATAAGGACACTAATGCTAAGTCAACATTGCAGATTGGTTTTCAGTTCAAGAGTTATGCCATTTTCTGCTTATCAGTTTAGGGACAGGATGGCAGGACTGTCAAGCTGAAGGTTTTTGGTTCAAGTTTCATTGAGTGCCAGAAATATTCTCTCAAGGCCAATTGATTTCCCCAAGCTCGACCAGCTTAAAATGGGTACTTAACATGTGGTTATGCCTTGTGAGCCAAACAATTCCACAGAACAGGTGAGCTCTAATTTATCTGACCCCAAATTTCTGTTTTATAAGGGAATCTTTACTTAAATATTAAAGTTTAGCGGGAGCTAAATGTTCATTTAAGTAGTAAGGTATTGGACTTGTCTAGTAGAAATAGTCACCTGTGAGATTTGAGGTTTCAATTTGTTTCAAATGCCACACTAAAACAATTATTATATTACTACCATGACCTACTAGGTTAAATAATTAAGTCTATAAAAAAAAAAACTAATATATCATTAATATAACCACGAGCTACTTGGATAAATATTCGAGTCTAAAAATCTAATACATGTATATTACAGCCGCAATCCCTGGGTTCAAGAATTTAAGTCTCTAAAAAACTAATAATTAATATATCACAACCACAAGCCTCTATGTTAATTAATCAAGTCTTTAAAAAACTTACAGATGTCTCTAAAAAACTAATAATTAATATATCACAACCACAAGCCTCTATGTTAATTAATTAAGGCTTTAAAAAACTTACAGACGTCTCTAAAAAACTAATAATTAATATATCACAGCCACAAGCCTCTATGTTAAATAATTAAGGCTTTAAAAAACTTACAGATGTCAAGTATATTAAAACCACATTAAAACCTAATTAATCAGGTCTCTAAAAGACTAATATATTACATCCACAAGCTCTAATAAATCAAAGCCACAAGGCCCTATCAAGTCACTGTATTATAAAAACACTTACATTATAGCAGCTAGGATCAAGATGTGATTGCAGCAAGGGCATAATCTCTTCCAAATGAGATTCAAACTTGCCACCCTCCACCTCCACAAATAAACCACAAACTTGGTAGGCCATTGACCTTACTGATAACTGAAAACGGTTAATTAGAAAAACCAGTTTTTTTAAAAAAGACTGTGTGCTGGTAAGTTAACAACTTAAATGCTCTCAATGTAAACACGATTTTATTAAACATTTGTTCAATAGGTAAAAACAAACTTTTATATTTAATGTCGATGAGCATAAGAAACAATGCCATGTTCAATTAAAATTTTCAACAGTAAAAATTATAACTTTACAACCAGACAGTGTGTATTTAAAGACAGAGTTCAAATTCGAAAAAACAAATATATTACTTTTAACACAACAAGAAAACTAATGTTAAGCTCATAAATGTAATATAATGTGTAAACTTGCATTTGGAGCTTCAATCCATTTAACGACCTCAGTGAACATGGTCTTTCTGCATTTTATATCTACCTGAAAAAAAAAAAATGTATTAGTCTTTTTTTTCTTAACTAAACATATTTTATTTTCTGATAACATGGTGTTATAAAATGTGAACAATACAAATTGTCAAAGGCCTACCTTCCCAAGTAAAGATTTCAGAGCTACCATGGACAATTTCCTGCACTTGGCTGAACTGTCGTTAAATGAAGCCAAGGAAAGAGAGTGAAAGAATTTTGGGCAGTTGTTGTTTAAAATTTTCTGAAAGAATCAAAAAAGAGCTGCTTGTTATTTGTCAAATCATCTCATATCAACTCTACTCGAAGTCTGCTTTTTTTAAAAATTAAAATCAATGTTTCAAAAAAAAATTACTCATTTTTATTTTGTTTTACAAAGTTTGAACTGACATTTATAGTTACTTATAACTAAAGTCAATTCTCTGATAAAATGTTATAAAATATTTGGATCAAAAAAGGATATTGAAGTATCAGAAATTTTATGTCATAGATTATAACCAATTGAAGAATTTAGAGGGAAATAACCTATCTTTTAATGCTTTTTATTTCAACGAACTTTGTAAAATTAGATTTTTAAGAATTCACTATAAAGTATGATGGCGTCTGAATCGAAAGCTTTAAATAGTTTTTTTTTTTTTACTGAAAGCAATTTATAAGAATTATGTTTCACAGATAAACTCTTCAAATGTTGATACAAACCTGGGGAAATGTTGCCATCATTGACATGATCATCTCCAGGGCTGATTCTCTCCCTTCATCCACTTCATACTCCAGATGGTCAATATAGAAAAGGATATGTTTTGTCAGCATTTTCTTATGCGGGTAATTCATCAGATAATAAAGGACTACCTATAAAGAAAACCAATACAGAGTTAAGTTTATTCGCATGATAATAATAAATCTAAAGCCAAAAAAAATAAAAAATAAAGCAATCCATACAAAAAAAATGAAAAAATATAAAGAAAACGTTTTTTAATCCTAGAAAAAGGAAAAAAATTAATCAAAGAGAAAGCAGAATATAAATCTTACACAAATTATGATATGATTGCCAATTCTTCTATAAATGTTTTAAAATAGGTTAGATTTTATTCAAAAAGAATTCAGGTATTAGTCTTCCCATTCCAATATCCAAAATAATTCTAATATTCCCAATTCCAATTACGATGAATTGTCCCAGCACTAGTTTTGACATTTTTATCAGATATTATTTGTCACCTGTCTGGCTTGAAGTCTGATATTAGCTGCAGGGGCCGTGATGGACATTTCAAATAATTTCTTCATTACTTCATGGAGCTGGGGGACATCCAACTTCCTTGACAAAATGGCCTAAAGATGAAACAGAAGAGATGCATTTATTTTTACACACAGTAAAGCAAACAAGACATTCAGTTAATTCCACTCTATAATGACTAGGTTAGCTTATTCAGCTTTATATTAACTCATTCAGCTTTATATTAACTCATTCAGCTTTATATTAACTCATTCAGCTTTATATTTATTCATCCTTCTCTTTGGTGAGTCATTCACCTTTATATTAAACCTTTTTTTTTTGTGTGTGCGCACAACCCTCTTAGTCATCTAAAAAATTAAACTTCTGTGGTGAATCACATAAATGTGAACATCAAGTACCTTGATGAGTTAGACATACCCTGACAAGATTAAATGCAGTGCTCTGTCGAGAATAATTATACAAATCTTCTTCACAGTATGTAAGTAAGACTTGAAGTTGATCAGTGGTCACTTGGTAGTAGTCTGCATCACGAACTAGACATGTCACTGCCTATTACAATTGGGAAGATAACAGTAAACTACTGATAAATACATGTATTAATAATGATATTATTATGAATGAATAGTTCATTAAATATTATTTAATTTCAAGTGCCATTCAATTAAAATACACATAAAAAAAAGTACCTTTCAAAATTACAATATTTACAAAAAGTTAAAAAAAATGTTCTTAATTTGTCTCTAACTCACCTTAAAGCACATACTGACTAGTTCTTGATTTCCACCTTTGGCGGTGGCAGCACCAGCATAGCTCTGGAGTACGACAAACATGCCTTGCGCTATCTGAACAATGTTTGACCTTAATGATGGAAGTGGAAACTTGAGCAGCCATGACATACATCTCATGGCACTTGCAGTTGTCTGAAGCAAAACAAAGTTGTTGTTGTTGTCTGTTTTGTTTTTTCTATTCATTTTATACGACATATTAAGTTAAATGGTTAAAAAAAAGGAATATAAAGAAAAACAAAAAATGTATGTTTTAAATAACTAAAACACTTATACCTTGGCGTGTGTATCACTTAAGCAATCTCTGATGGCGGGAATCAGAGGATCCAACATTTGCAGGTGTGCCACCTCAGTTGGTATCAGGACAGCCTTCTTGAGACAGCCATTCAATAACTGAAATCGTAATTCAACCAGATTTAACATGTGATCTTAACGGCAAGAGATGTTATGAGATTATAAACAATTACACAGCAAACACATATTTTCCACTTACATGTAAACCAAATTCTACTAAGATATGAATGTTGGTCTTTTTACTGGCTTTAGGCTTCAAGCCACCTCTTGGTAAAGATGGTGGAAGGATGAGACAACTATCTGGCATTCTGGTTTTAGAGTTGTCGCCTTTGGTAACATCATCTTTAGGCCTAATTATAAAATAATTGTAAAATAACTCATTTATAACTATGATATAGGTTGAAACATTTATAGTTAAGTTCCCTTAACCCTAACGGGCCATCGGGCCAGATGAAGTGTAGAATTCATCTGTTTCTATAACCTCAGCATATGAAGGGATTGTGTGGTTAGCACAACGCCCAGCCGCCTTTACTCCCCCAACTTAAAGTCAGATACCCATTTAAAGCTGGGTGGACTTGGGGGACTATCACCAGGACCTGAAAAAATCCCAAGGTTCTTACTGAGATTCGAACCCGGGACCCTCCGGTCGGCAGTCGAGCGCTCTACACCGCACAACCACCCGTCCCCCTTGAAACATTTATAATGAAAAAAAAAAATGAAAACTAACTCTTAGAGACATCTCACATTCAGTGCTTTGAAAATACTGAGGAAGAGCAAATACAACATGAGACGCTTTGAGATGTTAGTTTTATGTTGTGATTGTTGTTTTTTCGTACCAAATCTCTTTCATTAGTTTTAAGAACATCCTGAAATTATACACTGTGTATAATTATATAATGACTAATTCTTTACAATGCTGAATGTTTCCAAATTAATTGTAGAATTGGGGAAGTTTAATTTTTTTTTGGACTAAAAAAAAATATATTAAACTAACTTTTAAATGATGCAGAAATTTTTTTTTTTTATTTTTGTAATTAAAATGCAGCAATAAAACAGGTGAAGTTGTGGTCTTTTCTACAAAAAAAAAATTGCCTCTGTGATAACTTACACTGCCTCTGCTTTGGCTTCAGTAATAAGTTTGGCTGTGACCGAATGAATGAACACCATCATGCTCTGTAGCGGGATACTTTTGTTTGCCATAAGGCCGTCAGACACTTTCCGGAGCAGAGTTTCAGCTTTGTTGGCTGTACGCTGACTGTGGGTAGTCGCCAGAATCTGTAAATGTACAATAGTTGTGTAAATAAATTGTACTATAACTGTGCATATACAAGTAACATATACAGTCTAACAAAAAAATGTACCCAGCACATTTTGCAATTCATTTGATTGAATACAAATTACATTGCAGTACAAGTTACGATAAAAAATAATATATTTTCCTCTTAACATTATAAATCAATCATCATTAAAAGACGCATTTTTCCTTTTAAAGAGTACACAAAATGTTGAATAGTGTCCTATCCCTTATGATTATGCATTGTTTTGTATTGTAAAAGTTCCCTTCTTAGCCCCAACGGGCCATCGGGGCAGATAAGGTGTAGAATTCAACTGTTTCTATAACCTCGGCATATGAAGGGATTGTGTGGTTAGCACAACGCCCAGCCACCTTTACTTCCCCATTTAAAGCTGGGTGGACTTGTGGAACGACTTTGCACCAAATTTCACCTGTAAAATTCCACGGGCCTCACAGAGGATCGAACCCAGGACTCTCAGGTTGACAGTCGAGTATCTACACCACTCGGCCATCCGTCCCACTTTTAAGTATTGTGTTATTGCCTTATTAATAAAACAGTTAAAAAAACTTACAGCTTTGATTGGTTGGACCAATGAATTCAAACAGCTTGCTGATATGCATTTGGCCATAAGTTCATAGGCGTCATATCCTTTTATAAACTTCGCCTCAAAGTATTTGGCCTTGATGGCAGCCACCTCTTTCTCCTCTGCCACTTGACCAAACATTTCTGCATAGAAGATATCCTGTATGCTGCTCAATGCAGGATCAAGGTCACCTGGATTGACAATACTGGCCAGACTTTTCAATAAATAGTGAGTGGTAAAACTAAGAATGTGGAGCTGTAATAAAGAAAATAATATCATGATTATTTTTTTTAATTTACCAAAATTTAAAATACAACAAAAATATATTCCAGGGTAAATACATGTATATTGTAACCAGTATGAATGTAATAATTACATCCATATTAATCTCAATTTGATTTGTTTACTGTCACAACCTTTGATGGTTGTGCACTGTGGGTTAACTTTAGTTATACATGTACACATTCACAGACAATACAAAAAAAAATTATTTAAACTGCTAAGTTCCATTCACATATTTGTATTTGATGAACACAGAAAAATATAACATCATAACATAAGTGGAATAGAACTGTACACTCCACTACAACATCACTACTCAAACCTGTGTACTGCATACCCTATCAAAGTGTAGTCCACTTGAAATGTCAGACTATATGTCTCAAGTCAAGTAGTTGGCTTGATTTATAAGACATGAATTACTGTGTCTTGTCACGTCATTGTCTTGATCATCAGTCCCTAATTAGTTATTTTCTGTTATTTCAGTCAAAACAACAGTAACATGTGTAATTCACTGAAAAACTAGTAAATTAGCTCATCCCTCACCTAATAAACAATATTCTTGAAAAGACAATGTTCAACCTAGAAACTTTGGAACACAGACCCTATTTAACATGAATCAAGCCATTGAGGAAGTTGGGCACCATATGTATGGAAGCAGACAGTAGATAATTAGCTTATCACTACATTTGTCTCTTTAAATTACAATGGCGGTTAATCTTGATGCTTAATTTCAGCCTAAATAGGTCAGCTTACATTATCGTAAGACTGCATTGTTTAAAAATACAAACATGGAATGAATTAAAATTACTTATGCTTTGTAAACATGACCAACGTTCTAATCTCAGTATATCTATGTCAGATTTCTGGCCTTACGAAAGTGTGTTATGAAAACATTACCTCTATAATTAACAATGGTTTTACATTTACTAAATGAAAGAACTGATAATAATTAATAAAGATGGATTCTAGTTATTTCTAATTAAGATAAAAGAGTAATAAAATAAACCACCATTCTAACAATTTCTATAAATGTTATGCACTGATTCTCAACAACATTTAAACCACCACTATTGGTTCATACCTGATATCCTCTGGTGAGTATAGCCTTCATCTCCTTTAAAATAAAAGGAAAATAGCGAGCTCCTAGGGACAGTGTAGCTTTTTCTAGAGTTTCTCTTGCTGTCGTGCGGACATCACGAGATCGACAGCGCAAAAAATTACAGATTTTCAGAATAATTCTGAATAAATTTTTAAAAAAGTTAATTGCATTAGATTGATCATATTATAAATAAAACTGCTCTCCATTTTAAAAAAAATCTAAATTTATAGACAAGAAAACAAGTTTACAAACCCAGGTAATCTGTTCTCTAAAGTGCCTTTAGGCAAATTCTGTAAAAGTTTTATCAAGGCTAAAGCAATAGGCACTCGCAATATTTCCTCATCCTCTGGATATTTAGATCTGATCGATTTGTGCTCATCATCACTTTTAGCCTGTCATCAAAATAAATACAAATTTTTTTTTCAATTACTGCATGATTTCTCTGAAAAGATAACAGATTTTACACAAGACGGTAAGAAGAACATTTCAGCCCCAGCCATTATAGCACCTCACCTTCTGTGTAATTATCTTGTGAAGCTGAGGTAACAAAGATATCACAATGGTTTTGTGGATTCTTGTTGCTGCCAGGGCGGAACAAAAAATTTTACCATCAGCCTTTACCACAGGAGACTCTTCCTTTTCTTCCTCTACATCTTTAGCATCAACTTCCATAGGAAGGACAATGTCATCACTATTGGCCACATCGTTTGTGTCATTGTCCATCGCACTTGATTCTGTTTCCTCGACAGCCTCTGGCTTGTTCGATTCATTGATTTCCTGTTTATCTAAAGGTGCAGATGTTAATGTATTTTTTATTCAAGATGTTTAATTTACAGTCACTGATGTAAACAATGTGTAACATTTCAGCTCAATATACCTTTAACATTACCTATCTCATCACTGGAATAAACTTTGTCCAAAACCTTTGGGGCCAGCTTCATGGAGTAAGTGGAATTACTCAAATCAAAATGAAAAGCATCAAGTAAAGTTACAATGATTCTGTTGATAATAAAAGACAAATTGTTCTTTAAATGAATAAGATCCAAAAAAAAATATTATTTTAAAATTTACAATTTTCTACCACACAAACAAATATAGATCAATAAATACTATAGAACAAATTAACAAAAAGAATGAAATTAAACAGAAGTTATATTTATTTTCACGTAATATTTTACCGGACAATTTGTTTCTGCAATTCAACTTTGTGAGGCAGTAGTTTTAAATAGAATCTAAGAAGTTGCAGATAGTATTGCCATGGCAACTGTTTACAGATTGCCCCTAGGAGATCAACAGCAGCATCCTGGATATTGGCATGTTTAGAATAGGTGTTGTCCAGGATGAATGCATACACCAGTGGATTGAAGTAGGACATGTGGATCTCAGGACGGAATTCATGGTCTTTCAAATGTTTGAATAAACGTCTCAGAGCTCTGGATCTCTTGTGTATCTACATACAAAAAAAAAGGCTTAAAACATGAAACTTATATTTTCAAAAGAACACAATATTTTGGTTTACTTCTATTAAATTCTTGAATATAACTCATTGTGCAGAAGATAATAATGAAAAGTCGGTTCATGAAAATCAACTTATTTAATCTTAGGGAATTTATGAAATGGATAGATGAGGTTGAGAAAGACCTCAAAGCTCTGGGAGTGAAAGAGTGGAGGAAATAGACCAAAGAAAGGGAAACTAAAGAGAAGTGCTCAGGCCAGAGCCAACATGGGCAGTAGAGCCACAAGGAGAATAATTTAACTGACCAGTTTTTAGTAAATATGTGTGTAATAAACATAAATGACAACTCACCTGTATGTGTCTAATATTCTCAAAGAAATCAGCTTCAGGGTCTTTGTCACATAGATCTTTCAGCCCAGTAAACATGGTATGGTTGGGACAATTTTTAACCAAACTTTGTAAAACTGCCAGAAACTCATGACGTACAGTCTGTAAAGAAAGATAAATAAAATTTTGTGTTATATATTTTTAAAATTTCCTTATACATGTATATCACAAATGAATACTTGTGAATTTAGGATTTTAATGAATAGACAGTTAAGATAAAAAAAAAAATTTCATAAATGTTTACTTCTTCAAACTACTAATAATAAAAAAAAAAAGTTAAGTTTTCCATATAAAGCCTATTCAGACCAGCGGGGGTCAGACGAAGTAGAGTTTACCTGTTTCTGTAGACATGGCTAATCTATGGGATTGTGTGGCTAGTACAAGCAACAATAACATATCTGTATAGCAATAAATTGAACAGAATAAAACAGAATATTACCTCAGATTTATTTCTGATTCCAAGTTTGACTTGAGGGACCAGTGTTTTCTCTACGATGATATTAAAGATTTTTTTACCCTCTGGGGTGTTTGCTTCTGCTAGTTGGGTTACTATGGTTACTAAGCAATGAGTTGAATTATCTCTTATGGAAAGGTCATCTACCTGTTGATGAATTAATTATTTGAATTTAATACAAAAATCTCCAGGCTATCTGCATAAATATTAAGTTTGAGAACAGAGAAATAACATTAAAATCATCAGATACAAAATGCACAAAAACAAATAATAAAAAAACAACTTACAGCATAAATAAAATGGCAGCAGTTGTGTATAACAGGGAACAACAAATCAGCATCAGCAGTTTCCTCCCCAGTTATTTTGGTATTCAGCTGGCTGAATGCTTGCAATCTAACAATATAATCCGGCTCTTCAACTTTCTTTCTGTCCCATGCATTCAACTAAAATAGAAATAAATTTTGTAAAATTGCCCTTACAAAATAAAACATTTTTTACATTAATTATATAATGTCCGCATGTTACAGAACATTTTAGATAGTCTAATAGCAGACCTGGCCCATGAGAGCTGCTGTTTCTTTGAAGCATTTATCATTTTCACATATGACACAAAACAGCTTACAAAGCAAAACCCTGGATTCCCTTCGTTTGACAGTTGAGAACAACTGGCTAATTGACCTTAAAATAAATAACAGGAGAATTAAGTTGAGAAGTTAACATAAAATATAACCAGTTTTTACTACTGCTCACAGCAAGATACATGTACATGTATTAAGTTTTTTAAAATAATATCTCTAACCTTGAGAACATTTTATTCAATAGCTAAAATCAAGTTTAAAAAAGTGTACCTGTAGAATGAGTCTGGTTTGTTTACATACTGCATCAAATTTGTTAAAGAAATCAAAATATTTTCTTCCACATCCTAAAGTTAGAAAAATGAAAGAATTGATTGTTCAATATGTTTGGTGCCTCAGATGAAAAATTGTCCTTGTTTTTCATTTCATTAATCAGTTATTTTTATACTTATGTGGTGTGGTTTTTTGTTTTTTTTTTTAAATAAATGAAAAATTCAAACCTGTGCTAGATGTGATCCTCTACACAGAAATGGTACCAATAAGTTGCACAGAATACCACTTTCTTCAGGAGATCTTACAAATGTACTAATCCTAAATTTAAAAAAAAAAAAAAAAAAAAGATTTTTATTAGTTTTGCACATAGAATGTGTAAGAAAATAATCCTTATACTTTCTTTAATAAGCATACATAACACACACACAAATTGAACAAATTGCTTTATGTGATAATTGACAGCTGTCCCTTTTAAAATCTCCGTGATTGTGAATTAAATTTCCTAATGAAAAAAATAAATCTATAACAACACAAAGTGAAGAGTTATAAGATTTTAATTCACTAGAATTACCTGGCTAAAATTTTTAATTCCATGAGTGCACTTTGTTTTCTGCCTAAAAGACCAGACGCCATTTTCTTTAAAGAATGCTGCAAGTAGTTGAGTAGACTTGGTACATGAGGCAGAAGTAAAGTCTCACAAAATTTATTCTCTTCTGTATCTGTAGGAAGTAATCTCAACTAAAAACTCTTGTTTCATTTATTGAGTTTGTAAAATAAAAATGCAAAATGGCTTATGTTGGCTCTACTGATATTAGTAATGGGTCTATTTATATGAATAAGGAATATGAAATATCATAACTTTTAGGGTATAGGAATCAGTATTGAAATAGTAGAATTTTTACCTAATTTGGGATTTCTTATCCTATTCATTGGACCTAAATTTAACCTTTAATTGAGAATTCCTTTACATCAATATACTAGGATAGGAATAAAATGGTAGTTAACATTTTATCAAGAATTCCATTATATCAATATACTAGGATAGGAATAAAATGGTAGTTAACATTTTATCAAGAATTCCATTATATCAATATACTAGGATAGGAATAAAATGGTAGTTAACATTTTATCAAGAATTCCATTATATCAATATACTAGGATAGGAACAAAATGGTAGTTAACAGAAGAGTCCGTAATTAATATCGGAATCTGTACATTTTTTCATCATCCAATAAACTAAAATAAATTACCTATTCTTTCTGAAATTTACATGGGAATAATGAAATGAGATACAGCTTGTCACCCAATTCAAGGCTAAATAGTTTTAACTGATGTAAAAGAGTAAAAATATACAAATTATTAATCAGATAGAATACAGTTAATGTAAAAATCACCTGGAACATAGCTGTACAAAGATGGCAGCGGAGAAAGTTTCATTTCACCCTCTGTCTCATCTTCATCCAGCAACAAATTGCTGATCAGCTCCAAAATGGCTGTTGACACATTTGAATTAATGGCAGGAGCATTGAGCAAAGCAAGTATTGAATGCAGAGGTGTAGAAGAGGGTGATGAATCTTTTGACTTGGCCAGAAGTGGAAAAAATCTGTGGGGCATAAAGAAAACAAATATTAAATCTGCCACTCTTACTTGCACTTGAAAAAAAAAAAAGTAAGTAAATCATTTACATTATTCATATTCCTGTTGTTTAATCCAATTTATTAATACAACTATTTTATTATCAAATGAAAAAGGTGGAATTAAAAAAGATAAAAACATATATTTTTTTTTTAAATGAAACAATACGAATGAAATAACAAACCATTAACATGGATGCCTCCTACTACATTCAACTACTAGACAGATTGACTTCAACAAGACAAAAGTTTCAACAATGGTGCTGGAAGGTAAATACATTAAAATACAAACATTCACACTGTACAGTAAGCCTACCTAACAGATCGACTCCAGCAAGTGAAAAGTTTCAACAATGGTGTTGGATGGTGAACACCCTCAAATACAAGCTTTTCACTCTGATGTAGGAGCATATCAAAATATTTCATGAAAAAAGTTTACAACAAAATATAAAAACGGGGCGGTAAATGGAATATAATTGTTACACATAATCTTTATTTGAAATGGATTTAAAACTGATACATGTACTAATTATCAAAAATGGTTCAAACTGATACTAAATTTAAAAATAGTACATTGAAAATTACTACTTGCCTGTGGCCAGACTACTGAAAGAAAGGTTGCATCTATTTCTTCAACAGTAAAGTCCAAATCTTCAAAGTTTTCAAAAAACTATAAGCATAAAAATGTGGAAAAAAAAAAATAGAGGGGCAAAACATTATGGAACCGAAACATAAATTTCATTATGAAAAGATCTTAAAAATTAAAAAAAAAAAAAAGAGTAAGGGCAATCTAATGGTGAAACAAACCTGGATTATTCTAGTAAGGACTATGTGCCGCAAATTCTTCAAAAACTTCACTGCACCAGGCTTAATCACTGGCCTTTGTTCTAGAGCTGCATTAAGAGTGGCAGATATACCCAGCAGAATATGAAGCAAAGGATGGGTGAAGTCTTTTATTCTATGACCGATTTTCTGAGAAACTGTACAGACTGTGTGCAAAATGCTATGGGATAAAAAAATGACATGTTTAAAAAGTGCCAAATAAAGAGCTAATAACAATGTTTTCTGTTCACTCATAGAGCTTAAATTACAATTAAAGCATTTTAATAGCTTGTCTAGCTGATACATGTATTAATATAAAAAAACATTTACCCTTTTAATTTTTTTAGTGGTATCATTTTATTCAGATCGACATTGTTTAGTACTTCTGTGACCATCTGGACAGGATTTGCTATGAAACAAAGATTTAATTAGAATACAATCTTTCATTTATATGATCATAGCTGTGCCCTAACAAAATATTAAGAAATAACTAAATGATTGAAATGGTAAAAATTTTAAAAAAACTTACAAGTGACAAAATGCATACACGGCTGGAACAGAAGTTCTAAGAAGTATTTCAATTCTACTGGTTTACACCCACAGAGAAATCCAAAGACTATAGAACGACGAATATTGCCTCGACCTTTACCAGCTGTTTCATTTCCTGTTTTTGCATGCATCTTTCCATAAAGAATCCTTTATAATTTAAAAAAAAAAATCATTACAAAATGATAGCTTTTGACAGCTGTGAATAAAAATATATATTAAAAAAAAAATCACAAAGTGCATACCTCATTAGAACAGGTAGCAGACCCTCCCTATCTTCTTCCTTAACCTCGCAGCTCTCCTCGTCAATACGGAATAATACAATCTCACTCTTGAATGTCTTGTCATCCAGGAGGCGGTTAAAATTTTCCCTGTTTACCATAATAATTGATAGAACAATGAAATATTTCAGCTAAAACAAATCTGTAAAAAACTATACTGTGTGTAGAATTATTTTTAAATGATTGCAGGTGTACATACCTGTATGGTAAAACATGGGGTGATTTATATGTAAGAACACATTCAAAGGCTGCCTTCTGAACAGATGAATGCTTGTGTTTTAACAGCTAAAAAAAAAAATATTTTTTAAGTTACAATTATGACTGTACTGTAAAACAAAAAAATCATGTACAATCAAGCTATATCATTTCTGGTTAAAAAAAACAAACAAACAAGAAATTTCTGCTAGTGAAGCAAAAGTAGTGCTGAATATGTTTAATTCTCACATCAAAAAAGGTTTCCTGAACTTCAGGCTGATTAAACATGGATCTTTGTTTTTTAAAGGTGGCAAACAGATCCAGATGAACCAAAAGACTCCTGTGAAAAGCGTACACATATCAATTTTCTTTTACATATCTAAAGCACTTAAGTTTTCAATAATAATATACATATTAAAAAAAAGACATAATTGATAACTCATTAATTAGAGTTAGATGATAATTTATGATTATAAAACTCACTGAATGGCAGCCTTTCTTCTCTTTATACCAGAGCTCTTGTCTAGCTTAAGCGTCTGAGTTTCATCCTGTTCATCTTCTTCTTCTTCATCCTCTTCAGCTTTATCCACATCTTCCATCTCAGTAACATCAAGCTCCATGTTTTCCTCTCTTGGCTGCAAAGTGGATGAATCTAGTTTAGAACCATCTGCAGCCAGAATGCTCTGATGGGCTCGAACATCTTCATCATAGTTGCAGAACTCATGTCTAAAAATAAAGCATTAAATTCATCTTCATAAAAGTAGGAAATAAAAGTACAACAGCTGGATACACATACAAACCGTATATATACTTACTTAAGGAACTGAAGATACAGTTCACAAAGTTGATCAGATCGAAGGACACATTTTTCTGGAAACTTCTTCATTGCTCGCCACAGCTGTACACGATAATTTGTAAAATCTGGTTTTCTTTCATCTGCCAGAAACTGCATCCTGTAGCAGTCAAACAGTTTCACCACTGCCACTTTACTTTCTTGCATTTCCACAGAAGCAGAGATGGTTAGCTCTTTTTCTGAAATATTCCCATAAATGTACTATTGAAAGAATGGGAACATTGTAGATTTTTATTATTTAAAATTACCAACACCAAAATAAAAATTCAAAAAACATGCATATTAAAGAATAAAAAAAAAATCCCATTCCAAGAAACAAAATTATAATGCAGATATTTGATCGTGTTGAGTTACCTGACTCTTCTGCTGCTCTTTTTAGCTGCTGGAGCATTATATCCCAGAATTCAGCAGCATCAAGACCATGTGCATAAGAAGTAATTAGGTCTGCCAATGGAGCCCAAAGCAACTTAAAATTCCAGAATTCATTTCCAAATAAAAACAGCAGCGGAGCCTGAAAATATTCCATTATTAATTATGAATAATCGAAATATACTAGGTGAACCCTGCAAAAACTTTGCATAGAAATATACAGTTCAACTTTGAGGTTATCATGAATCAAATGAAATTATGTCAATGTAATTATATTAAAAAAAAGATAAGTTCCCTTAGCCCTAGTGGGCCATTGGGGCAGATAAGGTGTAGAATTCAACTGTTTCTATAACATCTGCATATGAAGGGATTGTGTGGTTAGTACAACGCCCAGCCGCCTTTACTTCCCCAACTTAAGTCAGGCACCCATTTAAAGGTGGGTGGACTTGTGGGACGACTTTGCACCAAATAACATTTGGTAAAATTCCATGGCTCTCACAGAGGATTGAACCCAGAACTCTCAGGTTGACAGTTGAGTATCTACACCACTCGGCCATCCATCCCATATTGTAATTATATAAGAACAAAAAATACATAAAACAAAACGGAGAAGCAAGCAAAGAGGCCATGAATATGTAAACAAACAGGAAACTGTATTCTTTGATTCAATCTACAGTAGCAGACAGGACAGACTTAACAAAGAAAATATTTATTAAGTTTGTTGACTAGATAGGGTGATAAAGGGTGTGAAGCAACTTATTCTCACAAACAGTATTATTAAAAATATATAACAAAAAAAAATAAACTTATTACCGTATGAAATGAGCCTTGAGGTAGGCACTTCTTAGCGACATCGCACTCCAGTTTACGCAAGTGTATGAGTTTTTCTCTGTAGTTTTGAACAGTAGGCAGTGGAAGCTTCTCTGCAACTAACATTGTTTTAAACACACACTCTCTTTTAATATCCTGTGAAACAAACACACAGTAATATTTATAGAACAATTTAAATATATATTGCTAGATAACTAAGGAGTCATATTTAAGAAAAAAATATGCCATTACTGAACATAAAAAATTCTCACATCATCAAATTTTGAAAGAGTTGCAGGGCACATTGATAAAATGTGGCAAGTAAGTAAACGCAGCTGGAAAAAAAAAGATACATTTTCAAATTATGAAAAAAATTAAACAAAAATAAATAACATTTGAATACATTGACAGTTAATAAATGTATTTATAACCTTTTACTGTGGAAAAAAAATGATCATGTTTGCAAAATTACACATTTCCAGAAAAAAGAATTGTAAAAGAAAAGTCTTTTACAATTGATATGGTATTAAGAGAGATGCTAAAAATATCAAATTAAAATAGTTTAGTTTTCAGTGGATATTTTATAAACTTGCCATTAATGCAAGTAAAATTTTAAAAATTGACATGTAATTCTTCAATGAAATGAAATTCTTCAAAGCATAATTAGACTTGAAGGCAGTTTGGTTAAAAAAATGAAATGAATACTATTACTCACGTGATGTGAAGGGGACACGAGGTTAGGCTCTAGTAATGTGTACATAATGTGTAAAGTTTCCTCATTTAAAAGTTTTGAGTTAACTGGCCAGGATAAATATAAATCTGTGATCTGCACAGCAGATGGACTAGAAGGACAAAATCTAAACAAAAATATGAAAGTTTTAAATCATTTTTTTAAATTGTATATAAAAAGATACAAATAGTATGAGCTCAAAATATAATCATAACTAAATGAACAATAAGTTTATTTAAATGAAAATAAAAATGTTGTGCCATAACAAAATTTAAAAATTTGGATGATTATTCAGATAAAAAATGCTGCTTGTACAGAAGATATTCTTGAGGAAGTTAAAAAAATTAACTAATTAAAATAATATGTTAGATTTGTTTTCATCTGAGCATACCCTAATTACTAAAGCGAAAATTATTTCTTTAAGAAAATTCAACTTACACTAGAGTGTAAACAATACTAAATATGAATGAAGTCAGGTATAAGTTATAAATAAAAACAAAAAAAAGAAATAAGTTTTTTTTTAGGAATTAGTTCTACATGTTAGTTAGGATTAAACAGATAGTTGAACTCACCTGAGGACACTGTAGACTTCCTCATGTGTGACTGGAAGACTAGACAATGTGTCTGATTGTTTACTGATGATGAAACCTTTCAATAACTGATTCAAGACTACTAAAACCAAATCTGCATTTGAATCTGGGTGATATAAAAATTTTCTTAATTTTATATAAATAAAACAATTTTAAATATTATAAATGGAACTATCAATACAAAATAAATCTAGCTGTTAAAGATGTTCAGCAAAAATATATCATTTGCTTACCATTTTGATAAGAGTTTAGATATGTCACCAGTTTCTTCCATAATGATACTGCCTTATCGCTAAGTCCATTATAGCTATTCAGATATAAAACAAATTTAAACATATTTTAAACACTTTGACTAAGTTTAGAGACAAGATAAATTAAGTAAAAATAACACGAAGGTTTCAATTGTTAAAAATAAATTCTAATTAATAAGATTTCCAAAATAATGTAAAAGTATAATCTGAACTGTCTCATAGAAATTGAGACTATTCTTGGTGTTTAGTAAGTAGTAAAATTATAAACATGTTTGTCATTGTTAACAGAGTATTTTGTTCATGAAAAAGAAATACAAACTATTTACAACAGTTTCTTGCACTGACCTTAAATGTGGTAAGCATACAACAGCCGCCCATAAGAGAGACACTTCAATGTGAGACAAAACTGTCTGCGATTCTACACAAAGTGTGAGAGTTTGCTCTATGTATGATGCCAAAGGAAAATCTTTGTTGAGCCTATGATATAAAATAAAAAGGTTCAGTGACGTTAAAAAAGACTATTTAAAAAATGAACAATAGAACAATATCCTAGCCACACAACCTTTAAAACCATTCATTGTTTAATTTCTTCAATGTACTATTACAGTATATGTTCTTAACTGAAAAAATTTAAATAAAATACAAAAATCTACTTTAAAAACCATTTACCATATGTTTCCTTTCAAAAAATAAACTATGTGACTAAGATTTTAGTAGATAATATATTTACTAAAAAAAAAATCCCATTATGTTTAATGTTGTTTTTCCATCTTTAAATATTGTACTTTCACTGATAATATTATACCTAAAAATAATTTTTCTTTCAACATGGCACTAATACTGTGTACTGGATTAATTTCTTATACACAAACCCCTCTAAAAAAAATCTGATTCCTATTTTCATGCACATCATAATCCTTATATGGAATTTCCCCCAATTTTTCGCGTGGATAAATTTCACAGACATAATTACAAAATAAAGACTAATAGCTAGAATTTTCTAATAAAAAGATGCAACAAAAAGTAACGCAGGTTTGATCCTCATAGAGAACCAAGGCCATTTTTCCAGGTCCTAGTGAAAGTTGGTTTAAGTCTCCCTAGTTCACCAGCTTTAAATGTGTACCTTAATTTAGTTAGGGAAGTAAAAGTCGACTGGCATGGTGCTAGCCACACAATGGTTTTATTTGCTGTGGTTATAGAAACAGATGAATTCTACACTTCATCTGCCACAATGGCCATTAGGGGCTTCCAACATGGGAACTTTTTTTTTTAATTTTCACACTTCTGCAATTGTAAAAAAAACAACAAATCCTCAAAAATCAAATTCATGTTTACTTACTTTGGCCACTGAAGATCAAGTGGATAAGACTGTAGAAGGGTAAGGTCATCCCCAGTAACAACAGAATGTGTTTTATGAATGACAATCTCCGCAACAAATGCCAGAAGTTCAGCTTTCTTATTATCTTCCACAGTAGTCAGCTCACAGTTAATTTTATTCAAGCAGCCAGGCAGTATGTCCTGATAAATGCAGAAAGCTAATACATTTTTCAAAGGCTTATCACTTAACCCTATTTCTTTAATCACCCATCTGAACACATTAAAATTGTATCTACATTTTAAGGCCAGTTTATTATTGAATAAAACTAAGAAAATCGTACAAACCTTCTCAAAAAAAGGTACATCTAGGAGAGACTTTACAAACTGCTTTACATCAGAGAATAAAAACGGTACTTGGAAGACAAGGGAGACTATTCTAGAAATAGCATCTACAGGTAGCCTTTCCTGGCAAGATTGTAACAAAGAAACTAATGTCCTCAGAAGATCACCACCCAATAATTCTGCATTGCATGGAGATTTCAGAATAATGCAAAGTGTCTGTGGAAAGGTTTAAAAAAAAAAAAAAACTTTCAGTCACATGACATATACATTTTTTTAATGCATTCACTAATTTCCGGTGACCAGCCAGACATCCTAGTTTAATTTAGACACATCTCAGTTTGGAATCATCTTAATTACCTGTAAACTCAACTTCAAAACAACTTTCACTTAAAATTCTTTTCACCAGCTTATAATTATAAATGTCAGTAATTTATAAAAGAATATTACAGCATCATTTTGGACAAAATATTAAATGAACAGCTCAATCTGTAAAAGTCAAATCTCAATACACTCTGATATAATATACTTAAACAATTTTCTAAAAAATTTCAGTCCATTTTAATCCAAAAATATTCTTAACCAAATCAAATATCATTCCCTTCTAAATATTACAAAAATCATCTCAACTAAAATCAAACAAACATTCAATCTGTATTCATTAGTACAGTATCGATGTATGCAAAATGATAAAAATCTAAAAAAAAAAGTCATAGCAATACCTAATTAAGTAACTCTTACTCTTCAGAATTTTAAAATGTATAAAGGTTTTCTTCAAAATACTAAATAACATATTCAATAATTCAATGTGCAGAAATCACTAAGTATCTCAAATACATGTACTGACTTCCATAGGCTCACTATGTGTTATTTGTATTCAATCTCATTATTGTCTTTGTCATCAAGGCCCATTATTGAAATACATGTATTAATATAACTCTCATATCACAAAATATTACACCACAATTTAAAGCCCTACCTTTTAAAACAATCCATGTAATTCCAAACAACAATATTAAGCATCAATTAATTCATTTTCATTACCGATCATGACATTCAAAAATAAAATCTTATCAAGATATCATTGTAACTATCAAAATATCGAAGTCATCAAAATCAATATCTCTACACAATGTCTATAGCCATATTTAGGAATGCACTCAAAACCTAATTGGATTAATAAGACCTACAACGTTTCTTAAATGTCCATATTGAAAGCAGTTGTAGCATATTGTATTCTTTAATCTAATGGTAATCTATTGCAATGATGACTATCACGTCCAATCTTAAGGCAAAAATAGCATCTAGGCTTCTATTCATTTACATTAGTAATGTGTGTCTGTCTACCGCTAATATTGTTTACATTGTGTTTGTTTTTGTTTGTCTTGGGAGAAAAATGTTCTTTTGTGTGTAATGTCTTTAAATATTTTGAAATTTTTGGCTGCATCTTTAGTTTTTATTTTCATTATTCAAAAAAGGGTCTTGTACTTCATAATAAATTACTTTAGTTTGTTTTTTTCACAAGCTCTTATACATTTTCTTATACAATATATAAATAGGGTGTGCAATGATTAAACATGCTAACTGATTTAAATTTATCATGATCTAATGTAGCAGTTTGAAAGGATGGGTGGCAGAGCAGTGTAGAGTCCTCGGTTCCATTCTCTGTGAGAACCAAGTGAATTTTTAAGGTCCTGGTGAAAGTTGGTTTAAAGTTCTTCAAGAGTCCAGCCAGCTTAAAATGGGTACCTGACTTTATTCGGGAAAGAAAAGGCGGCTGGGCATTATGCTAACCTACTTACACAATACTTTTATGTGCCGTGGTTACAGAATTCATCTGCCCTGATGGCCCTTTGAAGCTAAGGCAACATTACTTTTTTTAATGTAGCAGTTTGTGCCATGCTGTTTATTTCATCTAATTGCTGTAATTACTTGGAATGTTGTTGGCATATATCATTAACTTTGTCTATGACAGCTAATATGTCAGTTTCTATTTTGGCTATGTTATTTTCTAAAAGTGCAATTTCATTCAGATGTTCTGAATTTGTTGTGACTCAATATTTTTCTTTGTGTTGTTTATGTTGGTTATGCCTGTTTTTATTTTACTTAATTTACTAGATAATACTTTTTATATGTTACAAATTAACTTTGGTATTCTTTAACTTCTGTTTCAATTTTATTAATTTTATTTTCTAAAAGTATGTTTTGTTTCAAATGTGTTAGTCTCTAAGTTCTCAATTATGTTGTTACAGTTGACAGTTTTTGTATCAATCTTTTTACTTGATGCCCTTCATCTTGTGTCATTGGTCTTTGTCACAAATTGTGTGTGTGTGTATATATGTGACCCCACTGAGTGTAAGAGCGAAAAAACTCGTACTGGATGAGAGAGCTAGGAGATGGGGGGGGGGGGGGGTTAAAAGCGAGGCGATGTGGAGTTTTTAGTTGGTTTTCCTCCTTGTTGGAGGTGAGATGGTCAGCATCAACTTGGGGACCGGAGTTTTGTTTTCTTTTTGTATGTGATTGTTGAGTGAAGACATGTGTTTTTTCGTTTGTGTTGAGGGGATTGTTTTTTCTTGCTGACTGGCACAGGAGCAATAAATGCCACCTGTCCTTTTGAGGACGAGAGCCAATGTATTTTCATAGCATTAAACAGAATTTTGTTTAACCTGGACCTGTGTTAGTTAGTGTATGCTTGCTGATAGTCGTTCTACACAGCCATACTCTAGCCAAACAGCCAGTCTATCGCATTGGTGACCGATTCATGACAGTCTCAGTGGTTTTTTTTAACTGTTATAAAAAAATCTAAAAAGGCAAAATACCTTGGCTATTTCTTCAGGATCAGCTACAATGTATCCAGTGTTATGTTCTATCCAAACTGAGAATACACGAAGTAATCTACATAAATGTTTGACGAAGGCTGAAGATAATTTAGTTGTTTCCGTATTTTCAGCTGTAATCTTTTCCAAACAAGCACTGTGAACTTGTATAATGGTGCTCTAAAAATGTTTAAAAAATAGACAAAGGGGTGGATTTCAATAATATTAAATTATTTGTGTAATTTAAAACAGATACTAGCAAAAATACTAATATGTAGGCACACAAATAAACTGAGAAACATCCAAATCAGATAGTCTTAATCTATAAACTAACCAGAAATAGCTTCCACAAAGCCTTAGAGTTTTCTCTTGTTGTGTGCTCGGCACATTCCTTCAGGAAAACTGTCACAGATTTCTCAATCAGTTCTCTGGGCAGCTTAGGTTGCTTCTTCTTTACTGGGCTGTACGGCCCAAGTTTTGACAAAATTAATGGCAAGACCTGATTTATAAGGGGAAAAAAAAATATATATATACATACATATATAAAAAAATCTCACTTGCCCTCATTTTAATGTTTACTTAATGGGAAAATTAAAAAAAAACACGTGAATATCAGAGAAAAAAAACAAAACAACTCTCTAACAGCTGTTATGGTTATTTTGTGAATTATTGGGTCAATGTGCAGTGTCACCTGAAAACAAAGTTACCTTTTCACTGACTGTATGAAAATGATTCTTGACACCCTTGACCATTTCAAACAGCAACAGACCGATGCCATCGGCTAACTGGGGACACAAAAACAAATTCATTTAATCATACATAAACATATTTAGCCATGATTTACTATCAATTCATAAAAGCATGACAGTGTGACATATACTCTAAGCCATGATCACAAACCTCTGGGGATTCTTTCAAAGAAGAAAATAGAAAGTTGAATAACTCATTTTGCTTTTTGACCTGTGAAAAAATAAGATAAAATCATGAAACCTGTTGTTGTTTGTATTCAAATGTGTGTTTTATTTATGATTTGCCAGAAGGACATTAAATGAACGTGAAATACCTTTCTTAGTAGATAAGCACAACTTTCAGCAGCAAATACTTGAATATAATCCTTTTGTGAGGACAGGAGTAGTTTTGAAAAATGACTGTGAAGTTTAAATTGTTACAGTTTTTTTTAACCTTATTGAAAATAATATTAATTCTATTTAAAGAAACTAATAAAAAAAAAATATCAAGACATAAATTTACACCTGGTCTGATGCAAATAATTCATTAAATGTAATTGCACTATGAAGCACTGTTGAAAGAATGGGTCTTCTGGAAAAAAATCATCTAACAGCTGATGAAGTAAATCATGTAACTATACACATGTTAGCTTCTATGTGATATATAAATACCCAGCGTTGCCCAGGAAATCAAGGTGCCTTGTGATACCCCCTCATAATCATTAAAATTGTTCTTAATGACAATTAATTGGGTTGCATCCCCCCTATGTGAAATAACTCAAAATTAATCATAAAGAAAGTAGGAATAACACATATTTTGTTCATAAAAGCATAAAAATTTGATGGCCAAAAATATGTGTGCTGCATTGTGCTACTTTTTTCAGGGCTCTATGTTGACTTTGGGAGGAGATGAAAAAGAACTGTGGGGGGGTGTCTGTCACATTTTTATCTTAAGCTGTTAGATTTAAGCTTTGCTTTTTCACAAGCACTGAGATGGTGAGATGGAGAATCTTGAATGAATTTCATTTGTTCCTAAAAATCAAAGAGGTACACTGGAAAGGAGATAGAAACCTCCCCCCTCCCACATAAAGACAACAAAACTAATTAGTTTTGCCAGGTCACTTAAAAAAATTTATTCCACAAATGCAAAAAATCTTAACAATTTAAAAAAAAAAAAATCAACATGCATTCCCTAAATCAACGTGAGTTGTCGTGGCAAGTTTTGTGGGGTTTTTTTTTGGTTCAACAATGTACATTTCTATGAAGGTTGAATAACCAAACATACATTCATTTTTATAAATATAGATAAATGTATAACCTGAATACTTCCTTGAAGTCCTTAATTAAGAATCTCCACAATACTCTAAAGAGGTAAGCAAGAGTTTGGAAAATCTGCTCTAGTGCCTCAATATCTTGTGAGTGTGAAGATAAAAGGTTTACAAGGATCTCAAAAAAATTGTAGAAGTGTGCAACAAAATCTTGTTGCAAATCCTTAGCTAGCTGAACAAGCAGACTGAAAAATCAACAAGTTTCAAATTAACAATAAACAGAATTCAGTATGAACAGCTTGATTAATTTTTCAAATCCTGTAATTTAAAAGAACTGAATTGAACTATTTGTAATAAAAAAACACACACACACATAAATTAAAATATATTTCAAATCCTTACTCAAGTAAAGCATTTAAAGCCAAAGAATTTGGGATCTGTAAATGTTTCTTCAGCGACTCAATGATTTCATCCTAGAAAAACAATTTAATTTTTTTGTATAATTCTATTGCATATACATGTATTAGATTTTTTATTAAATTGCAAGGGTATTTTAAGAAATAGAGACTGTCATTAAATTATTTCTTTTGAACTTTTTAATTTAACAATCCACAAACACTATACCTTATGATGCACAAGTTGTTCATATGTCTGCACCTGATTTACTATTTCCCTTCTAAAAGATGCTGTTAGAATATTATTATGGAGAAATGTATTACAATTCAAATATCAGCTCCATGAAATTAGTGTGAGTCAGGCAGAATTAAGAAAAACAATGAAATTAAAAGTGTCTTTTAGAATTTTATGACAGTTTTAAAAAAAAAAATTATTCGAATAAGAGTTTTAGTGTAGCATGAGCTCAATATATAAAATTGACTTGCTGTCATATAAATGCAATTATATCATTTATGCATTATATAAAGTACATCATTAAAATTCACTTTTATCATGCAGCTATAAAAAGTAGCTGCATTTAAGTTAGTTATTTCCACTAGATAGCAACCAAACAATACTGACACAACAAAATATTATGCTCTTTTTATATAATAATTGGTTATTTTTTCAATTTAGTGTAAAAAAAAAGAGAAACTAAATTATTTTTTTGTTTATTATTATTATAATACCAACATTCTAAAAAACAACTTAGCATACAGACCAAACACCAAATAGTAAAATAAAAAATATCAATGTCACTGTGGGTTTTCTCTGGAACTTACACAATTAGAATTTGTGTCACTGATCTATTAAAAGATCCGATCATGAGCAATAATGCATTTGATGAACGCAACATTGTTCTCCCTAAACTTTTGAATCTGCATTTATATGTTTTGTTACTAGTATACGCTACCTGGATCATTGGATGAAGGTTGGTTATGATAAGTGGTCAAGAGGTTATACATAACTACTTGCTAAGCTTATAAACTTACAGAAATGCTCTGTTAAATCTAATTCAGTCCATTTATCTAATGATTCACCAAAGAGGGTTCCTTCTACCTAAATAAGATAAAATGAGAAAATTATATTTAAATTTATAATTTCATATGTGATTTAATCAATAATCTGTTAAATCCTTGATGAGAAGCGGGAATTTTCAAGGTCCTAGTAAATGTTGGTTTAAGTCCCCAGCCCAAAGACCAAGCCCACACAACCACAGCTTTTGTTATGCAAGTAAAAGTGGCTGGGCATTGTGCTTATCTCACAATCCCTTTATACGCCATAGTTATATTAACAGATAAATTCTACACTTCATCTGCCCAGATGGTACTTTAGGACTAAGTCTACTTAACATTTTACTTATAAATTAATAGATTCTATTATAGTGTAAAAACTAGCATTAAATTTTTTTAACAATAAGCTTAACCTTTACAAAATATGGTTATGATGCTGTCTAAGTATTTTGCAAACAAACCTCGCTATCAATCCTTCGAATTCGATGAATGACATCAATGTTGACATTGGATATGCGCTCAGAGAATGACACAAACTGTTAAATATAAAAAATGATTTTTTTTTAAATGTACAGAAAATAGCAATAATATCATTCATACTACTCAGCAATATTTAATTTGAATAATTAAAGCCATTAACTTTCATAAGCTGAATAACTTAATCATTGTATTAATTTCAGGGTCAGGAATTTATGATTCGAATAAAAATATACTGGACGGTGGTTATAATTTTTAAAAAAACATTGCTTTCAATGACATCTTACATGATGAACATTTTGTGCCTTATGCCGTGAGGACTTGCCCATTATTTAGCTTTTTATTTTCCTTTCAGTGCATTTGTTTTCAAAAACAAAAAAATACATGTGGTAAATTCTAGGGAAAACAACAAAAAACGTGTGTGATGTAAACTTCCGTTCACTGTATATCAAAATTTTTAATCAATAGTACATTTTTTACAGAGTTAAAATTTCATATAAGTTAGTATCGCTGTTTGCATCTGAATAGATATTTCTATATGTTTCAATAAAATAAACAAAAAAATACATTTGATAATTATATTCTGTTTTTTTCCTTTTTTTTATTAGACTTGAAATAGTGTTATCATTTGTTTTGTTACTAGGAAGTTGATAACGAAAGTGAATTAGTCTTTTGTACTGTTCGGGAAAACAGGTTTCACGAGTTAAAGTTGCTCTCAGATAAACTTTTGACATCAAAGAGCTATTCTTTATGGCAACAAGATGGATTCTCCCATGGAATTAGTTAAATGGTTCAATGTTGCATACCGGTATTAATAAATATTTCTGCTTCTGATAAACATATACTTCCTATAAAGTTGAAAATAAGGTAAATTCTTTTCATCAAACTTCAATAGCTCAGTGGCTGAAATACAACAAACACAATGATAATTGTAACACTACGACTGTCTCTGTCTTTTTACTCCACTTACTAGTAGTTACTACTACTACTCTCTTTAACTCTTAGCTACACTAAGAAAATGTTATTTTCTAAATTTAGTTTTTTTTAATAACTAGCTCTTTTTTTGTTTTTACAGTTTATTACAGTTTGTACTTATAGCAAGTGATAATTAAAAGTCATTTACATTTTATTTTCAGATGGAGAGATTTACCTTTTTCTCAATCATATTGTGTGTAGTGGTTGCAGTAGTATATCATAATGCATTATGGTGTGGTTTTGTTTTTGATGATATGTCTGCAATAGTTGAAAATCAAGATCTTCGACCTCATACACCTTTTTCTGAGCTATTTTTAAATGATTTTTGGGGCACTCCTATGTACAAGGTAGGCCTAATTTCTCATGTGTACCAAACTTATAAATATTATATATTGTGTTGGGTTAATTATAATTATTCTTCACTTTCAGAATTTAGTCAAATACTACACTACTGATAGAGTCATATCTGTAGTTGTCATTACATGGCTCTTAAATTGTGTATTGCTATCTCTTAATCCCATAAACACCAATGGGACTGTCTTATAGTGCCTATCTCCTATACCCTTGCCAATGCAGCTATAGCTAGGAGGCACCACAAATGGCAATGCACATTGACAATGGGTCTCAACCTTCCAAAGTGTGCACCTTTAAGACAATACCCAGGGGCTACATTGGGCCAATAAGTGTTTGCTCAAATCTCTGAAGCATCCATTGTTAGGTTTGGATGGCCACTCTAAGTGATCATAGGCATCTATATCTGTCACCCCATTATACCATCTTGAGGATCACTGATTTCATTCAAACTCACAAATATTGGTGATTGCAACCTCCAGAGGTCTACTTTTATTACTCATATGGAGCATCTAGGAACTGATCAACCGTGCTAGGAATTGACCCAGTCATTCCCAGGCACATCTGCATGCCCAGAAATCCTCTGAAGAGTCACCAATACACAATGCAAGATATAAGTTCTTGGATAGCACCGCTAGAGACATCCAAAGTTTGTCTTCTTTAGTTTTGTATCACCCTTCCTAGATCCTGTACCATAGCTGAAGCTGCAGTGGTTGTGCAGGTGCCAATTGGGAAAATAGGATACTGTTGTTACTGAGACTCGAGCATGCACCATGCTCACTGGGGTTACATAGATTTCCTTATAAAACTGTCATAAATCTTGAATGAGCTCATCTGAATTAATCAGGATATAAGTCAGCAGTGTATACAAATAAGAGATATTCAAAGCAATCTTTGCCAAAGGAATCATTATCATAATCCAAAAGTCATAGCTTAAATGAAATTTACTACATCTTTTTTTTTTTTTTTTTTTGCATGCTTAAGGAATAAACAATCATTTTTTAAGAGACTTTAACATTTCTGCAAATCATTACTTCTGATATTTCTTGCTATAATAAGCTAATTTTAGATTTATTCCATTATCGAAATTAAGTCAAAATTTTATCCTAACAAATTAAATACAGATGAACTAAGTTCTAAAATATTTTTTTTCTCATATTTTTAATATAGGAAAAAAGCCATAAATCTTACAGACCACTTTGTGTTGCTACCTTCAGATTCAATTATGCCCTTGGCGAACTAGATCCATTTGGCTATCATTTACTGAATGTCATTTTGCATGCTATTGTCTGCATTATGTTTATGAGGTTTGTAAAGCCAGCTTCATACTTTAATTCTACAAACTTATCTCTAAAATTTAATAAGCTAATGTATGCTTGTTTAATTTATAGTGAATGAAAGAAATATGAATCATTTTTTTTTGTTATTCTTATTGTCTAATTTATTTTCTCATCTATTAATAACTTGTAGGGTGTGCATTATGTTTATGTCTGAAACCACAAGTTTTTTATCAGCCTTACTTTTTGCTGTTCATCCTATTCACACAGAAGCAGTAAGTAACATTAGTTATCATTGACGTATTCTTTTAAAATGTGCCTTTTTAGGAACTGCCTTTTAAACATCATAAATTAAAAAAAAAAACTTGTAAATAAAGAAATACTTTCAGCATTTTACTTTACTGTGTAAATTCATTTCTTTATACATGTATGTTTGTTATAGATATAAAGCCTAAATATTATAATATTCAAATTATTTGTCACCTCAGAATTATTACTGATGTAAAGTTTTATTTCATTTAGTTGATGTAAAAATCAATAGAACTTCTTTTCAGGTCACAGGTGTTGTGGGTAGAGCTGAGGCTCTGTCATCAATCTTTTTCTTAGGAGCTTTTCTGTTTTATTCTAAATCTACTGGCTATAGAGAAAAAACAAGTAGGCCTAATTCAGCTTCATTCATTGACTAATTTGATTAACTTTGTGTAATTTTTAGCGTTTACTGTTAGAATATGAAATAACCATAATGCTTATTGTAAATATTCTAATTCTCGAGTACGTTAGTTTTAAAGTTTAGACATATTTGTAATTTGAGTTCAAATTATAAACATCACAATGTTTTTTTTTTTAGACTTAATTGTTTTTATTTTTTACAATCATTAAAATGATTCAACTTTCTTTTTCTAATTGTTGTTTGTTCGTTTGTTTTTTTTTTTACTTAGAGTGGAGGGAATTATTTGTTACAGTTTTATTAGTTACTGTGGCCATGCTTTGTAAGGAGCAAGGCATCACAGTAATTGGAGTTTGCTGTGTTTATGAGATATTTATAGTTCAAAGGGTTAGTACTTTTTTTTTTTTTATCTTTCTTTCACTGCTAATTTTTTTTTTAATAACTAATTTTCAATTAAAACATATTTAAAAAAAAATTAATTTGCGTTTTCCTTTTGGAATGGATATTTTGAACCATTCACATTTTAAAAAAATTCAAAAATGTACCCACCACCTCATTTTTAACATTATATAACAAATTCTTATTATCACACAAATATTTATTTACTAAAAAAAAAATAAGCTTGGTTACCCATGTAGATATACAGTTTATCTATTTATCAACAAATGTAAAACCATATTTAGTCTAGTATATTGTATTCTCACACACTTTTAATTTTAGTAATGAGTATGTATATAAATATTTGAATGATGTAATGAAATTTTTTAAAATTTTTAGTGAATTTTTTTAGAAAAGCTTTTTTTTTTAAACAGGTTTGTTTTATTTTTTTTTTGAAGAATTAAAACCTGCTTTTGTTGCACACTTTAGTCAAATTTTGGTTAGACTGTATTAGGCTTAAAAAAAGAAAGCTTCACTATTTGGCACGCTTATGTACCAGTGCTGTATTTCCATATTAATTTATCCAGGCAAAGTTTGTCGCCTTATTAACATTAATAACAAATAAATTGCTTTGTAATTCTACAAAATCATGTATTTTCATGTACAATCTACACATGTTCCGAATTTGAGCCTTCTCTCTAAATTAAAATCGGTTCTAAATTGAGTTAAAAGCATACACAACCACGAAAAATGAAACTAATTAAAAGATTATAATAAATTTGTCTTGTCAAAATTTTATTTCCATGAGCATTGCACTAAGCTTATTTCGTACAATGACATATATTTAAAATTTCTCTGTAGATTATCATATATGCCACTTGTCAAAAGTAGACACATTTATTTTAATTTAGCAGAAATACTCATTTGATTTTTTTTTTTTAAGTAAAATAATTTTGCTATGTTAATTCATCAATTTATTATTACTATATTCATCTTCACGTTTTATAACCTTTCAGTGTACTTTACAAGAGTTGGTGGGAATATTAAGAGGCTTACTTAGTCAAAAGTCATCTATACCTGACTGGTTAAAAACTTCTTTGTTGAGAGCTGGATTTTTGGTGTTCAGCACAACGTTCCTTCTGTTTGCAAGAATTAAAGTAATGGGTGCACAGTTACCGGTTTTTACTACGTATGTTTTAATTTTTTTTGTGTTGTCATTATTTTAAGAAAGAGTTTTTAAAATTTATCTTTTTTTATTCGTATGAACTTTAAATTTTTAATTTATTTTCTTTCTTTAGTTTTGATAACCCTGCCTCAACTTCCCCGACTCCTGCCCGCCAGCTGACGTTTAATTACCTGTTGTCTGTTAATGCCTGGCTTTTATTAAATCCATCTGACTTGTGTTGTGATTGGACTATGGGGACAATTAAGGTCATCACTTCCATATTTGACCCTCGCAACCTTTGCACCTTAGCATTTTACATCATCATGACAACTCTAGGTATTTTTGCTGTGACTCAGCAGACAGCAAGATCAAGGACTGTAGTCATGGTAAATTATCAAGAGTTTTAGTCTGCTATACTTTCATATAATATTATTCTCGAAAAGTCAATTCATGTTTTTATTACATAAAAAACAGCAAAGTAGTTCATGTCTAATGTAATGTTATTTTTTATCATCACCTCAAAGACCTTTTTTTTTTTTAGAGTTTGGCTCTTATGGTTCTTCCATTTATTCCTGCTTCAAATTTATTCTTTCCTGTTGGATTTGTTGTTGCTGAAAGAATTTTGTACACACCAAGCTTTGGCTTTTGTATGTTGATTGCTGCAGGAGCTCAAGTTTTGAAGGACAAGGCTGGGTTTGTTTTATTAATTCACTTTTATGAGTCTTTGATAAAAGATTTATAGAAAATTAAAACATTTAAAAAGTTCTTGAAATTTTTTCTTTTAATATTGGTTGTTTTTTTTTTAGTGTAAGTAATGTTGTATTTAATTGACACTGTATTTTCCATAGTTCAAAGAGACTTATGATTGATATTTGTCTGGGTTTTCTTATTTTAACTTTTGGAGCAAAAACATATCTTCGTAACTTTGACTGGTAAGCATTTATGTTTATTGAATTTTTTTTTTTTTTTTTATGCAGTAGTAATTAAATTTTTTAAATCTTTTAGCTTCTCATGTTATTGTAGATTTTCATGGAAAACTTCAGCATTATCTTGACTATTTATTTATTGTAATAGATTTTTATAACTAGATTGCTTACATGTATCAAAATAGTGTGTTTTTTTTTTATTAATTGGTGCAAACTATCACTGGTATTTTATTTTAAACAAAAATCTTGAATCAGTACATGGTACCTGCAAAAAATATGAATTCAATTTGTTTTGCATAGTTTAATGTCAAACATGGCTGTAGTATCTGTGAAACAAGGTTCTCCTTATAGCAAAACAACAAATAGGATCTGTCAACCTCTACACCAAACAATACAATCACGTTTTGCTAAAACTATATAGCAAGACCTGTAAGGCGCATTACTTAGTTCTTAGTTAATAATACCTTCTGTCCTTCTAAAGCTCGCCTCCACACACATACAGACACTTCTCCACACACACATGCTTCTCTGCACACACAGACACTTCACTTCTCCACACACAGACACTTCTCCCTACGCAACACACTGCTCAGTTTATTAAACATAATTTTGGTAAATGGTTTGGGGGGGGGGGTCATTCACCTATTATGTGACACTTTGTTTCTTTTTTCTCCTTTGCATCTTGCCATTCCTTAGTCTTTTATTAACACTGTGTGTCAGTGTTATGTAATATTTGAAAGACCCCTTTACTGATTTTTTCCCTTACTGCAAACAATGTGGAAGATGCTCCCAACATCTCTCCCCCATCATGCTCAACGTCAGTACCATGCTGACAGTATCGCTTGTTTTTTTTCTGCTGAGCTTAATTTAATCTCTTGGCCTGGCTTAGTTAAATATTTTTCCTTGCGTCATATGTTTTGAACAATATCGCTCAATGGGTGATTACCTAGCTAGCCAGTAGTTTGGTTTCTTTTGTAAAATCTCTCCCTTCCCTCTCCTGCTATTTATTTGTTAAACGTAATAGCTGTTTTTTGTATGGGTAACTCAGTCCGATTTTAAAATTTGGAATTAGGGAAAAAAAATATTGGCAAAAGGCTTATTTTTTGCTATACTGAAAGTAAAAAATATTTTACAGCAACATTTTTAAACAGTGATTATATAACTAAGGAGGAAGGGACGGAAAAAAATCGCAGAACTGAATATTTTATTATACTGGAGTTTTTTACTTAATAAATATATGAAGCCCAGTTTTGAAATGCTGAAATACCTAAGCAATCCAGTTATGTTTATTTATATCTATGTGTATTATATTTGTTAAAATTTTTCTTAATTAATATATTTTTTAAATTCAATTTTCTTTATTAGCTCCTAAAATAGCCAATGACTTTTTAATGCACTGTTTCTTTGCATGCTAATACTGCTCAGCACTTGATTGAGTTATTTTTTTGTTGTTGTTTTTTTTTTTTTTTCATGTGAACTATAGGGAGTCCGAATATACAATATTTCGTGCAGGGCTCAAAGTGAATCAAGGTAATGCTAAGCTATTCAATAATGTTGGCCATGCCCTGGAGAAAGTACAGAACTTTGCAGAAGCATTAGATTATTTTGAGAAAGCAGCTAGGTGAATGAATATTTTTTTATTTGTCACACCATTGTAAATTAGTTTAATGCATCGTTACCCCAGTCTATTTTCTTTTTTTATAATTTTTTATGTAAGTCGTATTGTCTAATACCCTTTCAATAGCCCAAAGGATTAAGTGTAGTATGTATCCATTGTAAGGGATTATGTGTCAAGCACAAAGCTCAGCTGCATTCATTTCCCCAACTAATGTCAGGTTTCCATTATAGCTGGGTGGAAGGGAATGTCACAAGGATCTGACAATAATCCTGCAGCTTGAATCCGGGACACTCAGGTTGACATTTAAGCATACGACATGATGATCAGTCCCCAAAAGAATATAAAGAAATTTTTTTTAAAATTTCTTTATCAATGTGTTTTAAAAAAGGTGCGAAAAATACTGTTGTCTTATTTTTTCTGAAATATAATATTAATAAAAGCGATTTGGGTTCTGTGCTTCATCGAAAGTAAAGAATTAATACAACAGTATTCCAGTTTAAAATACAATCATGAAAAAAAAAATCAGATCTGCCCGAAACCAAAAATAACCTCACCTACGGATCAAGTCTCAGGGGATATAACTCTATGCAAAATTTTGCAGGGTACAGCTATTTTTTTTTAATAATTGTTTTTTCTCATTACAGTGTTCAGCCAGATGATATAGGTGCACATATCAATGTTGGCAGAACTTATGTCAATCTTAACATGAGTAGACCTGCAGAGCTGGCATATCATAAAGCTATCAGCTTATTTCCACCTGTGATTAAAGGTTGGGACATCCTTTTTTTTTTGTCATACAATTTTTTACATTTTTTTTTAAATGTCTGATAGTCAATTAAAAAAAAAATTTACACATTTTTTAAAGGAAAATCTTACCAAGCAAGGGTTGCACCAAGTCATTTGAATGCTTATCTCAATTTGGCAAACTTAGTTTCCAAAGATCCTAACAGACTTGCAGAAGCAGATCAGGTACAATTTTATTATCAGACATTTATTGTTTGTTTGTTTTTTAATTTGTATCTAAACTAATTGATAAATAAAAATATAAAAGGTAGTGTCCCTGTATATATTTTCACACATCATTTCTGAACAATTTAGTTGCTGGGCTCACATTATTTACTAAGCTTCTAATAAATGTTCTACATATTATTCACCAAGGTTATAAAAGTAGGAGCTTAATTGTTTTTGCATCAGCTTTTGATTGAGTTCAATTTTTTTTTTACTTTAAAATTAGGTATTATGTCTAATAATGCTTCACTTAAAGTTCACTAATTTTCTGAGTCCAAATACTGTAGAAAGTAGCCAAAATATTTTAATGGGATCTAAGTCTTTATGCAGAATGATGAAGATTAGCAGAGATACAAAAGATACTTATGACCTAGTTGATCCTTGAAAAATCATTTATTCACAACATAGCCATATTAATGATTGTTTTTAAATATTTTTGCTTTTTATATATTCATGTGTGTCTTATAAATAAATAAATAAATTGAAAACTATTTTATTTTACTTCATCTGAATCAATTATTTCAGTTACTCAGACAGGCCATCACAATGAGGTCTGACTTTGTCGAGGCTTACATTAATCTTGGGGATATTCAGGTCAAATTGGGAAAGTAAGTACTAAAGTGAACCTTTAGCCAGATTAAAACTCATTCCATATAAGCTTTGTGAGTGAACTTAGTGGCACAAATCATTTAAATTATCTAATATGTGTATTCACATCTGTTTTATCGATTGTTAAAACTACAGGCTTTTCTTTAATTCATATGAAATATTTTTCTTTAAATTCAGCTGAAATATTTCTTAGTAATTTTTTTTTACTCTTTTTTTAATTATTCTTATCCGGTTATCTGTCAGTCCAAAGAATAGAGTTGTTTTTTTTTTTAACCAATCAGGCTTGATGATGCCAGAGCAACATATGAGGCAGCCCTGAGACAAGATCCCAAAAATGCTGATCTCTACTACAATGTAAGCCATTTACATGTAAATGTAGTTGTTTCTTTATTTTTATTCAGGTCTATTTCCCCACTTTTTATTTTTATTCCTTTAATTAAAATGCTGTACATTCTCTGCAGCTTGGTGTGGTTTTATTGGAACAAAATCAGACAAAAATTGCAAGAAAACATTTCGAAATGGCTTTACAGTATAATCCAGACCATTGGGTATGAGCAAGTATTTTTGTGTTTAACCCGATTTCAAACTCAGATTACCATTAATACATGACCATGTAATACTTTGTTGTTGTTTTTTTTTATGCAGTCTGTGATGAGCTTTTGGCTGTTTTCTACATTGATTATAAAAGTTTTAAAAAAAAAAACAGCGCTGCAGATGAAACCTTTTCAAGTCTTTTTTTTTTTATTTATTTTTAATTATTAGGTCTTTCATATTTAACTTTTGATATAAGTATTTAAATGATTGATGCTTAACTTTTAAGAAGGGCATTGTTCACTTTTAAAGGGTCATGGTAGTCTTTTTGCCACTTATCTACAAATTTTTATCCACAAAGTATCTATATAAATATTTTTCGTCTCACGTCTGCTTTAGATTGAAAGTAAAACTGTTTCCTATTTAAATATTAATGGCTTCTTGCCTGCATCTCGATTTTGAATTGTTTCTGTGGTTTTAAATATGAGAATTAAAAGTCTAAAATATTTTTAAAAAGTAATAAAATATTATCATTCATTATTATTGTGGTCCTTTTTTTCTATAAGAGGTAGCATTTTAAAATTGTCAAACAAAAACAAATGTAATGATGGAAAATTCTCTGAAGATAAAATAACATAGCTCATCATAAAATTTTTTATAAAATTCTTTTTAAAAATTGACCTAATTCTGTAAAAATGTACAATTTTTAATAAAGTTCTCACTTATCATATTTTTAAATTAAATACTGCTTTAATTTCTAAAAATTACAAATTACAACTATGTTACTTAGTTTCTTATAACCTCAAAGTTGAACTAAGGTCAATCACTATGAAAAGGTTTTGGCTTTTTGCAGGGTACAGCTAGTAAACAATAATTCATCTATGGGTTGTTTTTTTATCTGCCTTAGCAAGTGTACATAGCGGAGACTAAAGCTAAACAAATTTTTTAATGTAAAGTATTGATTTTTAATTAGTTTAATTTGTGCAATCATCCTTATTGATAGCTGAATAATGAAATTATTTTTTTTGTAGCAATCTCTATACAATTCTGCCATATTGATGCAAGAAGGGGGAGACCCTAAAGAAAGGGACGTTGCTCTGAAAAGGTATTTCCTCCATTGCTTTAAATAATACACGTAGTTTGTTTACTTTCACAGTGAAAATACTGCGTTAAGTTATTATCAAATAGCTTTTGTCTGTTGTTTTTTTTCAATAATATCTAGAAATTATTTTAAGTATACAAAGTGTTTCTATAATAAGTAGTGCAATTTTACAAAACCTTTTTTTTTTTTTTGTTTAACACCTTGTTAACATCGACAGAATTTTCACTGCTTATTAAATTTAATAACTTGTTAAATAAATTAAAATGTAAATCATTGGCATACTTTTATTGAATTTAGAGCTTACAGATTTTGCCATTGTGATCAGTGCTTTTTATTGTGCCGGTACGCACCGGTACGACATACCGGCATCTTTTTCAATGTGGGGAAAAAAATGATTACTTTTCTTGTATTTTAACGTTTATTATTAAATTATTATATTATTAATTTGTTACAATTGAATTATTTTAAAATTAAGCGCAATAAGAATTAAAATAGGTGCGAACTGGTAGTTAAAAGTTAGTCACTTCATCACTGAGTACCGCACCTATTTTTTTTTACAAAAAAAAAGCACTGATTGTGATCATGTCACTTTTCTATCCAAATCTTTAAAAGGAATGATAGGATAATAAAGCTGGTACACATGTTTAATAAACTTCTATCCATGCATTGCTTTCTTATATTCATGTAATAAACTGCCATGCATAAATTGCTTTCTTATATTCATGTAATAAACTGCTAGAATTAAATTGTTGTCATATATTCAGGTTGGAAAAACTGAAACTTCAAAAAGGGGAGGATCCTAAAGTTTATTTTAATTACGCCATGTTGGCCATGGATGAACAGAAATTTGGCTTGGCTGAAACAAACTTTAGAAAAGCTATTGAAGTAAAAAAAATTTTTTATCTTTTTCTAAATGTTTTTTTTAACCAATGAGAGAGCTCACATTTCTTTCACATTTCTTTTTTCATTCATTTTAAAAATAACCAAGGCTTTGAAGCTTATTTATTTATGCTTTCTTTTTTTATAGTTTGACCCAACTTTTCGGAGTGCCTTGTTCAATTTAGCTTTAATGTTGGTGAACAATATGAATAGACCTCGAGATGCTGTTCCTGTTTTAAATCAGCTACTTCAGGTAATACATAACATCAGCTGTTTTAAATGACACATCAAACAAATTATTCAGAATTATGTGTCCTTGTCATAAATTGATCACACAAAATGTTTAACTTTTAACGAAAATAAAATAACCATTTTGTTTGCTTTAAGTGTTCCTTTTAGCCGCTAGGGCTCATCGGGGCAGATGAAGTGCAGAATTCATCTGTTTTGGTAACCTCGGTATGGAAAGGGTTTGTGTAGTTAGCACAACGCCTGAATGCCTTTACTCCCCCAACTTAGAGTCAGGTACTTATTTGAAGCTGTGTAGACTTGGGGGACTTTCACCAAGACCTGAAAAAATCCCAAGGTTCTCACATGAGGTTTGAATCTGGGACCCCTCCTGTCGACTGCTCTACACCTCACGACCACTCCTCCTCTATTGTTAGTCTTATAAAATGTAATTAAAAATTATTTTTTTAGAAAATGAAAAAAATACTTATTTTAGAAAAGAACTTACATGTATGTTTGACAATGTTTTCTTGATGCTAATACGTTTCATTTTTTAAAATTCTGGTTCATACGTTTTTTTAGAGAATATGAATATTACTTATTATTACTTCCTGTACATATTTAACAGAAAATGATTCATATTTAAGACATTGCTTTTATTTTTTTGTTAACAATGTTCATTTATAATAATACTTTTTTGTCTGACTTCATTTTTTTTCAGCACTACCCTGATCACGACAAAGGTCTTATACTGATGGGAGATATTAATGTAAACACATTGAAGGACTTAGATGCTGCTGAGAAGGTAATAGTGTTGATATCTAACACTGTGTTAGATAATGAAACTGATTGAAAGTTGACACTGATAAATAGGGAGCTACTTTGGTTTCTTTTACATTATGGTACAATAAGTAGAGAGCATGACCAGTAATAATATTTCTGTTACTTTTTTTTAAGAATTTTAACAGCATTTTGAGCAGGAACCCAAAAAATAGCCAAGCCATGCACAATTTGTGTGTTGTCTATGTGGAAAGAGGAGATTTGCTGCGAGCAGAAAAATGTTTGCTGAACACACAAGAGCTTGATCCGAATGCAAAGTATATTCAGGACCACCTGAAAATTGTTCGTAACAAGATAGCTGAGGTGTGTGATAGCTTATTTGTTTTTATTCTAGTGCAGTTTATTAATTTTTATTCCAGTTCATCATTACTATTTATCATTTTAAGGCAACAAAATAAGGTTCACTTTTCTCTTTTTTTTAGCACCTTTAGTTAAATTAGATCATAAATCATAATTAATAAGTAGAATGGATTTTAATCACATCCAACAGATATGTTAATAAATCCAAATGAAATAACTGACTTATTAATAAATATTCTCCAGAATTTTGAAAATACTGAAATTTCTTTCAAACATAAAACTGCTGAGTGTTCAATAAAATATATGACATTTTCTGTAATAAATATTCTTCAGAAATAGACACATACTGAAATTAGTTTGAAATATAAAACTATTGTGTGTTCAATTCTTGATAACTATGCACACTTTTTTGTTGTTTATTGAAGACAATTTTTCCTACAGATTTTCTAGCAATTTTATTTTGACTAAGATACACATTTATTATTTATAGTTTATAACCTTAATATGACCCCAGTAAACTTACATTTCCTATAAAACTCATTGAATTGTTGATAGTGAGTAAATCTAAATACATGTATCACCATTTCATTCTGCCCTTTCTTTCCTAAGGCTTTGTGTTCTCTCATGACCTGAAAATCTACCCCCTCTTCTATTATTTTGCATTTGGTTATGAAATTTTGATAAATTTACTTCAATATAAGTCACAAAATCAGTAAATTATTTTATTCTTAATAAATAAGAATTAATATGCTATGAAAAAATAAGGCAAAATAATAGTAAGGATATTTGCAATATGTGTGTGTTTATAGATTTTTTTGTATAATTTTTTTTATGAAGAACACAAAAAATTAAGAATCGATAAGGAATATCTTTCAATGCTACTGTGGCATTTTTACAGAGATCACTTTATTTTTTTGGTAAAAAATGTGTATTTTCATTAATTTTTTCTTTTGCTTTTAGGTGAGAAAAAGAATGGCCGCAGATAAAGCTCAACAAGGGCAGCAGCAAGTGAACCAGCTTCCTAAAGTAGCAGATGACCAAAAACTCACTTCTAAGCAAAATGATGAGTCTAAGACTGACAAACAATTAAGATAACAACAGTTATTTAAACTGTTCCTTCCCCATTCTTATATTTTTGTATTGTTTATTTTCTCCACCTGTTGTTATATAAATGTTAACATATCATAAAACTTTTTTGGAGAAGTTCTTTGTTATACACCTGTGTACATTAATCATTTTTTACCACTGTCATATCATAGATTTCTCATATCATATTTCTCTTCCATAGATTTATTTTAGTTTTCAGATATTTTTTTCAAATCTATGTGACCATTTAATAATTTTTTTTTTGGTTCATAGAAAATTTTGTTCATTTTAACACATATTTATCTTCATTTTAACACATATTTATCTTTACTATATTTATGGCCAAAATTATGTACATTACATGAATCAGCTCAGATTCAATTGATGATATGACAAAATGCCTCTTTTGTGAGAAGTAGATTATATTTACTTTGTATTTTATTCTTATTACATGTATTTGGTCTTAATGGATCATATTCGACTTTTGTATTTTGCATTCAAATGACAATGCTGGGACCAAAAGAAAATATTTTTTTCTGGAGTGTTGTATGAGTTTGATTTTATTATTACATGTAATTAATTATGTAATGTTTTGTGATAATATTTAAAATTAATGCCATTTATTTGGAAGATTATACATTTATACAAGGGTGAAATGTGTACAACACCAAAATAGGCTAAGCTTTAACTCAAAAAAAAAACTCTCCTATATATTTATTTTCTAAGGGCATTTTTTTCCATAATACTTCAGGATTCTTGCAAAAAAAAAATAAATAGCTAAGACCGCTCGCGACACATTTCCTTGAAAAATGGCAGTTATAAATACTTTTTTACTTGTTAATTGTTTAATTACTTATTTACAGATTATAACTTGGGTAAGACTAAAAGTTGAAATACAGGACACAGATTATTACAGTATTAAGTTTGGTTTTAGTTAAATGTTTAAATACTATACAAAAAAAAATGTATAATTATACATGTATTGGCTTTTTTTTTTTTTAATTACTGTATTTTATGTGCCATTTTGTTCATAAAATTAACTATTTTACATGAGCATAAAGTGCCTCTTCTTTTTTTCATATTATTATGTTTGATTATCTAGCACTGCTGTGTTCTGTTAAGTAAAAAGTACATGGTGTGACACATTTTAAATTAGATTTCTATTTAAAAAAGGTTGTAATTTTACACTTTTTCTGTGACAGATTTATTTAGAAATTTTTTTATATATACTGCGTATATGTAATTATTATTATGATTCAAACAGGTTCATATTAAAACATTTTCAAAAAACTTTAAATGTAATGGTTTGACTTGGTAAAAATTTAATGATTATTTAATAGTTGGCTTCAAAGCAGATGTTCTTTTTTAAAACCATTTTCTAGATTACAAGAGTAGATGTATGTGTCCATTGTTATCTTCCAGACTCCCAGTACTTGACCAGAGCTTGAACCCATGACCTTCCAGTTAACTGTCTTACACTCCACCCCGTCCCCACAGTGTCTTTCAAGTCTAAACCAATAGTAAATGACATGTGATCCTCACTTGTTATCCATTGTCATATTTAAAATATTTATCAGATTTTGTATTTATGTCAGTGATGTTCCAACCATGGACAGTACATCACCTGCTTTGTTTAAAATTTGCTTACAAGCTGAATTGCTGATTATAATTTACCATGCAAAATAATAAACACAATAGATATACATGTACTAGCCAGTGCTCGATTTAAGAAAAAACCAGTGCCGAGGATGAACAAACATTTCTGAAGAGCCGGGGATAAATATTTATTTCATCCCCGGCTGGGATATATTAGCTAAAGCAGAGCCAGGGATGACAGTTCTCAATGCCGGGGATATCCCCAGCGGTAAATCGAGCGCTGATGCTAGCTTATAAGCACATTGACCACAACCACATTTTTGTGAAAATTAACACAATAGATGCTAATATTTGACCTGCAGTTTCTTTTCACTTACATATATAAGTGGTTTGTCTAGTTACTGACATTTATCATCTCTTTCACTCTCATTTACTAGGTAAATATTTTTTTTTATATATTACTATGTAGACGAATGTTTTTGGGAGGTTTTATATTTGTAAGCTGTAATGGTATACCACATAACTTCTGTTTTTCCTGTGCATGCACTATTCCAATATATTATAAAAAAAAATCTTAAGTGATATAGATATTAATGTGATCATAAATTCATTTTAATGTCCCCATTAAGCCTACTGAATACAAAATACACTTTGAGCAGCATAAAGCTTTGGATCATTTCTCCTAATCATTTGATGTACTTTCTCATTTTGCTAAACACACACACAAAAGCAAAGCAACTGGTGTCATGGGCGCTCATTGGGTCTTTAGATGCCAATAACTGGGAATTATCGTTTTAAGTCCTGGAGAGGTGTAATGCCTCTGGACTACATCCTCTGAAGTGTTCAACTTCTTCTAATATTAATGCTTGAGTTCAGTTATCAAAACAGAGATGGATTATTAGAAAGAAAGCAGTATGAGTTGACTTATTGTAAGATCATAAATTATTTTTGTCTAAATGGTCTGGAGTAAAAAAAAAAAAAACAGATTCAAACCCAGGCCCCTCCAGTTGACAGTCAAGTGCTCTAGACCACTTGACCACCAAATATTTTTTTAAATCTAAAAACCATCAAGAATTAAAGTTTACAGGTTAGTATACTTTTATTTGACATATTGGCTTTTAAATTACAAAAACAGAATAGCGATCACAATTTTTATTCATTTTTGTCATTATGTGTGTAAGATTAAAAGTTGTTTACACAATAAAGTAAAATATTTACAAGAATTTGTTGAGTTTTTTTTTGTTGACTAGAAAGAGATCTGTTGTTTCTCTACCTACAACAATACTGCATGCAAAAATTTACTATCACTAAAATTAATTTTTTAAATCCTTTCAGGTACAATAAAAAACTTACTGACTTGACAATATTGTAAAGCATTATAATTGAAAGTCTAATAAAAAACAATCGAGCCAGTTTTTCTTTGGGTTTTTTATTTTATTTGTTATCAAACTTCTGATTTACAAGTCTTGTAAATAAACAAAAATATAAATGAATAAATAAATCAGTAAAAAAATAAGAAACCAATACAAATTTGAATCTGGGTGAAAATTCCAGGCAAAAAAAAGTTTGGTCCACAAGCAGATGTTGGCTTTTGCTAAACAGATATTCTGATCACAGATTATTTATTCTCTTCTAGATTTTGAATTCTGAGGCCTACAAATGTGTCTGTTTGATGATGAGTAATGAGAATTTTCTCTCTTACTGTATCGAGAGCTACCTGTACCATTAGTTTTTCGCGGAGATCTCGACCTACCAGCATCATCTGCATAGTGTCTCCTTTTATCCCCTACAGTTGACCCATCATGTACTTTAGTGCCCAACCTCTTCGGCCTTTTTTCTCTGTCACTGTCGTCATCTGAATGTCTGTTTTTTTCATGCCTGCTTGAACTTCTAGATTTTACTTCAAGGGTATTGGTCTTGCTTTCAAAAGAGTCTCTAGAAGAAGGATGCTGCCCGTCTCTATGCCGGTCACAATATTTCCTCCTGTCATCCAGGTTTCTTTTATCTCTGTCTATTTCTCTACTTCTGCTTCTTTCTCTATTGTTTTTTCTGCTGTCATTTTGTCTTTCTCTTTCCAGGGAGTTACTTTTTGAACGCTCCTGAGATAACTTTTGTCCTGATTCACTCCTGAAATATTTTAATTTTGTTTTTGTCTCAGGAAATTTTGACCGTGATCGCTTCCTGTGATTTGAAACTTCAGGCTTGTCAGCTGTTAGACAAGGATTCTTATTAGATGGTAACTCAAAGTTCATTACTTTTTTTGTTTGAAAAGCTGGCTCACTATTTTTCTTATTTTGTTTGTTCTGAGTATTTTTTTCACTTAATAGTACTAGCTCCTCATCTATTTTCGAAATTGTCTCAGACACATGATTATCATCTTGGCTGTCCAAGATTTCACCTTCTTCAACATCTTCTGGAGGGTCCTCCTCCCTGAAAATCATTTTTTCATTACTTTCAATATTGTCATCGGCCAGTAATGGTTCTTTAGTTTCACTGAGTGTTTTTCTAGCAGACACTCTGGATTCACTCAAATTCTGTCGGGCTGGAGGACTAGTTAATGAGTCAGAAACTTGAATATAAGGTGAACTCATAGCTGGAGAAGAATCAAGGTCTAATTTCTTTTTAACCGTCTGCACTTTTCTGATGTATTCAATTACTTCTTCATTCAGGTGATGGCCATCATTATGCTGCCAGTCCTGATCTGAGTCATCATCTAATGTGTGTTCAACATAAACATACTTACTATTCACAAACTTGTCATGTTTTAATTCTTGGAAAGTCTTATGCCTGCTGCACAAAATTTCTGTCTCAGAATTTAGATAAATCTCTACTGTTGTGGGAAGTGCATTAAGATTAATGCTACTTGAAGCTGTTTTTCCTGTCTGGAAAGGATCTGTTGACAAAACTCCCAGGGAGCTTTCAAATTCAGACAATTTATTGGCACTTTTCATGTTTAGTTTTGGAGATTTCAATTTGTTTTTTGAAAATCCAGGAGATTGTTTTTTAAAATGCATGCTACCATTATTTCTAATCTTATTTCTGAAATTTACAGGTGAAGAGCCTAAATCTAATTGAAAATGTTTGCCAGCCTTGTTGGGTGTCTTTCTGACATCAGAATCAAACTCAGACAAACTTGCATCCATCAAACTTATTTCTTCAGGAGGTTCCGTCATTTTAAAATGTTTATAATCTCTCGTATTAAGAAATACTGTATCATCATCATCATCATCATACACAGCATCTGAATCTGATGATATTGTGAATGTCTTATTCAGATCGGGACTGCGTCTGCCAGGCACATTAACAAGGCTGCCCTCTCTTCTCATGGCACTGTCACTTGTTGGTTTCAAAGGGCTGCATATTTTGTTTGGTCTAGAAGTTTTGTGTGGGGAAACAGATGGAGAGCCTTGAGCTGATCTATTTTCCTTTGCTTCCTCTTCCTGCCAGTCATCCTCACTCGAAGAAACCTGAGCATCAACAGGAAGATTATAATGCATATCTGGACAGACCTGTGTATGTTTCTCCAACAATGCAGCATAGTCTTTTACTACAAGCTTTTGGTGGTTGACCTTTTCATTATTATTTTTCTGAGTCCCGCTGGTGCTGTCAGCTTCATTGATGTTATCAAATTTCTGGAATGGGTGCCCTGATTTCCTAGGTGCCCTGGCAAGATAATCAAAAGATGTTAACACAGATCTACCATCAGAATTTCTGTCTTGGCTGACTGAATGTGGGTGGCTATCTGGCAAGCCTGCACGACCACAGTTATAGTCTTTGGCTACTATCTTTGACTCACAAGGCTGTTTCAAAAGTTTATCAACCCCGCCAGTTTCAACAGACTTCTCATATGTATTCTTCACAGCCGGATTGTGAGAGAAGCCAATCAAAGAAACAGGGCTTGATGCACTCATTTCACAAGTTAGCTTTCCACTGACTTCTAGGTTCTTAACATTTCTGGATTGTGGTTTACATCTTCTAACTAAATCCATTTTCTTATCTAGTATCTGGGCTTTGCTATATTTGTTCAGCTTCTGACCACCTTGAGCATAAAGAACTTTGTATTCTTTAAAGGTTTTCAGCTCTTTATGAAAGACTTGATGAAATGTTTCTTCAACAATAGACTTCCATGAGTTTATTTTGTTACTTTTTAAAGCTTCCAGGTGTTGAACAGTTTCAACATGAGCTTTCAGTTTTTTCAGTTTCAATGGATTCATCACTTCTACACTGTCCATCAGCATTTCATCGGAATCAATTTTTTCCCAGTCATTGCATCGTTGAATATTTTTGTCAAGGACAATTGTTGGATCTGTTTCACTAGAACTATGACTGCCAGACAATTCCAGGCCAGGTGCACTTGATTTCTGTATGATTTCTGGCGGGCCACGAATATGTCGAGCGTGTGACCCCACCTCCTGCACAGGTGCCCGTACCCCAGGCGGGTAAAACTCTGAGGGCAAGTAATGTGGCTTGGAGGGACTAACAAATGTGGTGCATGTCGTTTCCTCATCACCTAACAAAATCAGATTGGACGTACAAATGATGCTGGTGGAATATGGAACAGGAGATTCTACTTGACTCGATTTATTTTTCTTGGAGAATTCTTCACTTGATTGAGACTGTTTATCAGAGTCAGTATCTTGTGAACTGCTATTACTTTTAGTCATCTCTGACTCATTGGAGTCGTCAGATTTGCCTCTCGTTTTCTTTGTAGTGAAGCTCGTCAAAGGCAAACCCAACTTACTTTCTGGCTTGATGTCATGTGAGGTATTCTGTTTTTCAGACAGTGTTGGTTTGACTCTGAGTGAGGCTGTAATGCCATCAGCTTCAGTAGAAATTTTGTGTCTTTGTGAGCCAGGCTGTATCTGGCCAGGTTCAGAGAGTGGCAAGTCATCATGCTGATTGTAATCACCATTCCAGTCAGTCTCCTGTGTATCTGCCAAAGTTTCAACATCCACTAATAAAGAAGGCGCCTGTTTGGATTGTGAGATGGTACATACTTTATCAATGGGAAAAGCTCTCTCATGCCTGTTTCTGGTTTGAAGAATTGCATACTGTTCACTGATGTCATTGGATGTATCTTTAGAACTTTCACATATAATAGGAGTACTGACCCGAAAGGGCCAAGTCTGGTTAGTAAAACAACTACTTGAGGCTTCATTTGTGAAAATATTCTGATTAGATCTTTGAGTAGATAAAATCTGACTTGGTGTTTCATTAGTCTGAGGTTTGCTTGATATGGTCCGACATGGGTCATCCTTGCCAGTAATTTTACTTTTCTTCACAGGTGGTGATTTCAAGTACCTTCTATTGACAACAGTTTTACTTGGTATGCAACTATCTTGGTTACTTGGTATAACCCTATCAAGGTTATTTGATTTACAACTATCTTTGTTACTGGATATACCCCCATCTAGGTTATTTGATATGCAACTATCTTTGTTAATAGATATGCTGATATCTTTACTACTTGATAAACAAATATCTTTGTTTTGATCTTTAAAACCTTGAGTTTTACAATGCTCTAGATGTCTTTTGTTAACAAGCTGGTCAAGGTCTGCAAGGCTTTGTACGGGATCATGCATAACAGATGTGATGTTTCCCATTGACTGCTTGATACTGGTTTGTCTTATCTGTCCTTTTAAGTCCTCTGAATGTAAAATTGATGTCAAATCTAAACCAAATTCATTTCCCTCAGCAAATTTCTCTGACTGCAATGTATTTAGACCATTCTCAATATGTAGTATTTTTTCATTTCCCTTAGCAAATTTCTCTGATTGCAACGAATTTAGGTCATTCTCAAGACGTTGTACTTTTTCATTTCGCTTCTGTGACAGGTGCCAGCAGGAATTAAGTTTATTCTGGGAATCAAGCTCTGAATTAAATGCAAATGACTCAGAATCTACCAATTTGCTAGATATGGTAGCTTCTTTAGTAGAATTATGTGATTTAAATAGATATTTTTCCTCTTGTGGTCTGTCTATACATTCAGTAGGTATTTTCTGTAATGGAGAAATTTGTCTTGTCTCACATTTGTTCTGTAAAGGTAACATTGTAATTATTTGATTATTGCTGCAGTGGCTTTTTTCTCCCAGTTGCTGTTGATTTGATTGCATAAAATGTATTTTAGAATAGCACCCAGAACTTGCAGATTTATTTTCTTTCAAATAACTAGAATGATGGTCTTTTGAGAAAGTATCACTTTGCACATCTTTGATATTGAATTTTAATACAGTGGGAATTATTTTATCTTCGGCATCAGATAAAATTACATCTGCAATGCTTTCAGATGGTTCAGATAATTTTGGACTGCCCAACTGCTCTTTGTTGTTTATGATTTTCTCAATGTCACTAAATTTGAGTTTATCCTGTAAACTTGGTTGCAGCTTAGTTGATACGTCTTCATAATCTGAAGACTTCTGTTCAGAACATACTTTAATGTGTTTATCAGCATGTGATTTTTGTGTATCCCTGATTTCATCAACAAGTGACTTTTCTTTTTTACCGTTTTCATCAACATGTGACCTTTGTTTACTCCTGGTTTCATCATTTGACTTTTCTTTATTCTGGGTTTCATCAACTTCTAAATTTTGTTTTTTCATGGTTTCATCAACATGTGACTTTGGTTTAGTCATGGTTTCATTGACATGTGACTTTTGTTTATTCATGGTTTCATCGACATGTAACTTTTCTTTATTCCTGGTTTCATCAACAGGTGACTTTTGTTTATTCATGGTTTCATTGACATGTGACTTTTGTTTATTCATGGTTTCATCGACATGTAACTTTTGTTTATTCATGGTTTCATTGGCATGTGACTTTTGTTTATTCATGGTTTCATCGACATGTAACTTTTCTTTATTCCTGGTTTCATCGACATGTGACTTTTGTTTATTCATGGTTTCATTGACATGTGACTTTTGTTTATTCATGGTTTCATCGACATGTAACTTTTCTTTATTCCTGGTTTCATCGACATGTGACTTTTGTTTATTCATGGTTTCATTGACATGTGACTTTTGTTTATCCCTCGTTTCAACAACATGTAACTTTCGTTTATTCCTGGTTTCATCGACATGTGACTTTTGTTTATCCCTCGTTTCATCAACATGTGACTTTTGTTTATCCCTTGTTTCATCAACATGTAACTTTCGTTTATTCCTGGTTTCATCGACATGTGACTTTTGTTTATCCCTTGTTTCATCATGTGACTTTTGTTTATCCCTCGTTTCATCAACATGTGACTTTTGTTTATTCCTGGTTTCATCAGAATATGCCTTCCCTCTAAGCCTGGTTTCATCAATATGTGACTTTTGTCTAACCTTTGTTTCAATGAGATGTGACTTTTGATTATCCATAGTTTCACCCGTCTGAGACTTTTGCTTATTCTTAATTTCATCGATTTGTGACTTGTGTCTATGTTTATCCCTAGTTTTATCCATGTGTGACTTGTGTCTATCCTTAGTTTCAACAACATATGACTGGTTTTTATCTTTAGTGTCATCAACATGAGACTTGTGTCTATCTCTGGTATTATTAATGTCAGTCTTTTTAAGCTGTTCTATTATTTGCCTGGTGGGGGAAAAAAAAGTGACAGATCAATAGTTTTATTAATTATCTACTTTTTTATAAAATGTAAGAGGTTAATACCTCTTATGAATAAGTAATTACTTTCTTTCTATATTATTTTGATTTCTTATGGACCAAAGTTAAGTAACAAAACTATTTTTTATCATAATAGTCTTATATTAAATGATGGTTCAAAGATGTCGAAAACACCACAGCATCTTAAGGGCAGCATAATCTTAACTTGGAAAATATTTTGGACAAAAAACTATAACTTTCGCTCCATAATAAAAATTAATTGTCTAACAGAAGTATGACAGTTTAAAATAACTACATGGTATATGTTACTTTCTAAAAAAGATGCAGTAAACATTAAGCGAAATGTACATTTGGTGAAATAACCTACAGAGTAAAGGCTAAATTTTAAAACTTGGTTCAAAGGAATGCATTTTCAATTTATAATCAAACATTTATGCCAACTAAAATGTAAATTAACTAACACCTCTTAATAGAAAATAACGTAGCCAATGATGCTAACTAAAGAAAAAGGTCAAATAGTCATGTCTTCTACTGAACAAGTAACGCTAATTAAAATGGATTAATAAGTTCTTTATATCTGTACCAAAAAAGAAAACGATATTTAATATTACTAGCTGTACCCTGCAAAACCTTTTCATAGAGTTATATTCCCTTAGGCTTGATCGGTAGGCTTGATTATTTTTTGGTTTCGGGCAGATTCAATTTTTTTGTAATTTTAAACTGGAAAACTGTTGTATTAATCCTTTACTTTCGAATTAACGCAGAGCCCAAATCGCTTTTTTATATTTTTTTTTTTTTGGTTGATAAAATAAAAAAAAAACCTGAGACATTTAAATGCGAATAATGCAGTACATGGTAAATTTGCAAGTAAAGAGCCCTGAATGGCTACTGGGGCAGATGTAGTGTAGAATGTATCTCTTTCTACAGCCACTGCATATTAAGGGATTGTGCAACTAGCACAATGCTCAGCCGCCTTTACTTTCCCAAATTATGTCAGACACCCCATTTATAGTTGGGTGGACTGGAGAACTTTTACCAGGACCTAAATAAACCCTGAGGTTCTAACCTAAGTATTAAAACGAGACTCTGGGTCAAGAGCGCTCTACCCTGCACGGCCATCAATCCCCTTCATAAATATACAAATTACTGTGACATTCATATATATACAAATTACTGTGACATTCATATATATACAAATTACTGTGACATTCATATATATACAAATTACTGTGACATTCATATATATACAAATTACTGTGACATTCATATATATACAAATTACTGTGACATTCATATATATACAAATTACTGTGACATTCATATATATACAAATTACTGTGACATTCATATATATACAAATTACTGTGACATTCATATATATATACAAATTACTGTGACATTCATATATATACAAATTACTGTGACATTCATATATATACAAATTACTGTGACATTCATATATATACAAATTACTGTGACATTCATATATATACAAATTACTGTGACATTCATATATATACAAATTACTGTGACATTCATGTATATCTCGTGTGGAGAGGCCGAACTCCCATCGGGCGCCTCCCCAGGTGGCGGATAGGGGAAAGCTTGCCAGATATGACGAGTGCCGATGAAATACAACTCTCGGGGCGGACCAAAGCAGGCAACTACTGCCTTGTAGTTAGTGGAGGGATCCACAAAGGCTAAGGGACCTAACCTTAAAAAAAGGCAGCTACCCACAAGGCTGTGAAGGGCAACACCCTAGTGGTTGTGCACAGGGCTAACTACCCAGTCATGTAAAAAAACACTAGTTACGAAAGCCAATCAACAATTCAAAAACCGGACTGATTCAAATGGAAACCGACCTTCGCATGATCACGGACATGATTACTGGCTAGCGACTTGGAACGTGTTAAGCCTATACAGAGCAGGAGCCCTAACCCGCCTTACTGAACAGCTTAGAAAATACAAAATAAAAATAGCAGCACTCTAAGAAATCAGATGGAAAAATTCAGACACACTAAAAACAACAGAGTATACCATCTTTTATAGTGGAAACACCACAAATACATTAGGAACAGGTTTTGCCGTCAGGAAAAATATCCTCAATCAAATAATTGGCTTTAAACCAACCAATGAAAGATTGTGCAGCCTCAGGATTCGTGGCAAAATGTTCAATATGACCCTAATATGTGCCCATGCACCCACTGAAGATTCAGAAGGGAATACCAAAGAGGAATTCTATGATGCCCTAGAAAGGTTATATGAAGAAGCACCTAGACATGATATCAAATTAGTGTTAGGAGACTTCAATGCTAAGATTGGCAAAGAAACAATATACAGACCGACAATTGGAAGCTACAGTCTACATGAAGAAAGCAACGATAATGGAACGCGTCTGATTGATTTTGCATCTGGCAAAGGCATGACCATTAGTAGCACTAAGTTTCCACACAAAAGAATACACAAAGAAACATGGAGGTCACCAGATGGGGTGACAAGAAATCAAATAGATCATGTGCCAATAGACAGGCGACATGGTTCAGATATTCAAGATGTCAGAAGCTTCAGAGGAGCAGATGCCGACACAGACCACATGTTAGTCAAAATAAAGTATAGACAAAAAATAAGTATCTTTCACAACACAAAAGCAAAGATAAACCAATTTGACTGTGAAAAACTAATAAAAGAGCCACAAACAAAAGAAAAATATGCACAAGAAATTAAAAGCAAACTAGAAGCACTAGATATAGATAATACTGAAAATCTAAATAGCCACTGGGAAAAGATTAAACAAACCATAAAAAACACAGCGGAAAGTGTCATAGGGTACAAGCAAAAGAAGAAAAGAGCTGAATGGTATGACGATGAATGCAAAAAAGAAGTGGAAGAACGAAACAAATTGAGGATGATAATGCTACAAAAAGCAACCAGGAAGTCAACTCACGCATACACTGAGGCTAGAAGGAGGGCCACTAAAATATGCAGAAAGAAAAAACGTGAATGGGAAAAGGGAAAACTAGTAAAACTAGAGGAATACTCAAAAGAAAAAGAAACAAGAAAAATGTACATGGCCATCAAAGAGGAAAGTAACGGCTTCCAAGCAAGATCTCACATGTGTCTTAACAAATCAGGCGACCTGCTTATAGAAAATGAAATGGTTCTAGAAAGGTGGGCGGAATATTTTGAAGAAATGCTGAACATTAAAACTGACAGCGAAAATGATGTACCAAACATTGCAGAGGATGATGGGGCAGAAATAGAAGAACCAACCATAGAAGAAATAAATAATATTATTAAAAAGACCAAAAACAATAAAGCACCAGGAGAAGATAACATAAATGCTGAGTTACTCAAATATGGAGGATGCACACTACACTTAGAAATACACAGGATGGTCAATAAAATATGGAAAGAAGAGATAATGCCAACAGAATGGGAAACAGCCTTAATAGTTCCGCTACACAAGAAAGGTTCGAAACTTAACTGCAACAACTACAGAGGAATCTCACTTCTCAACACTGTTTATAAAATACTAACAAAAATAATAGCCTGCAGAATAGGGAATTTCAGTGAAACAGTATTAGGTGACTATCAATGTGGTTTCAGGCCTAGCAGAGCAACCACAGACCACATCTTTTCCCTTTGAAACACTCTAGAAAAATGTTATGAGCATAATATAAACCTACATCAGCTGTACATAGATTTCAAGATGGCATATGACAGCATCAATAGAAATTATCTTTACAAAACATTGCAGGAGTTGTGTATCCCCCAACAAGCTCATTAGACTAGTACGTATGACATTAAACAACTCAAGAAGCAAAGTGAAAATCCAAGGGGAAAGCTCAAGAGAATTTAAAGTAAACCAAGGACTTAGACAAGGAGACTCCCTTTCGTGCATACTTTTCAACTTAACCCTAGAAAAAGTCATAAGAAACGTACAGTTGGATAAGCGAGGAACTATAACACACTACCTCAGAAGTGAAAAAACAAAGTCTATGAAAACAGGAACAATATTTACAGAACCCATCCAATACCTTGCATATGCTGATGACATAACATTAATAGGAAAGCAAAGCAAGGATATAGCAAAAGCATACATAGAATTAGAAACAGCAGCTCAGAAAGCAGGTTTAACAGTAAACGAAACAAAGACTCAATATATGCTGACACAAAGAAATAAAAAAAGAAGGAAGAGAAAAATTTTTCAAAATCAGTGATAGAGCATTTGAAAGAGTAGAAAACTTTAAATACCTGGGATCAACCATAAGTGAGAAAAATGATATAATGATAGAGATAAAAAATAGAATAGAAGTAGGGAACAGAATATATTATACACTGCATAAAATACTGAAAAACAGACAGATCTCCAGAAAAATTAAAAAAACCATATACAAGACAATGATCCGGCCAGCAGTAACATATGGTAGCGAAACATGGACCATCAGCAAACAAGCAGAAAATATGCTAAACACTTGGGAAAGGAAAATATTTAGGAAAATATATGGGCCAGTAAAGGACAATAACGAGTGGAGAAGTAGAACCAATTCAGAGCTGTACATACTGTATGAAGAACCAAATATAACAGCTGAAATTAAAATGAATAGATTAAGGTGGGTAGGGCACATAGAAAGAATGGAAAACAACAGAGGTCCAAAAACGATTTATAAGACAACACCTAATGAGAAAAGGCCTAAAGGCAGGCCAAGAAGCAGATGGTTGGAGGAAGTGGAGAAAGACCTTAAAGCCATAGGAGTGAGAGAGTGGAGGAAGAAGACCGTGGATCGGGAAAAGTGGAGAAGTGTAGTATGGCAGGCCAGGGCCCTAAATGGGCTGTAGAGCCAAAGGAAGAAGAAGAAGATTCATATATATACAAATTACTGTGACATTCATATATATACAAATTACTGTGACATTCATATATATACAAATTACTATGACATTCATATATATACAAATTACTGTGACATTCATATATATACAAATTACTGTGACATTCATATATATACAAATTACTATGACATTCATAGATATACAAATTACTGTGACATTCATATATATACAAATTACTATGACAGTAAGTCCTTCACTTTAGGCTACCTACCGGAGTTGATTAATTTCTTCTTCCTTTTTTTCAAGTTCTTTCTTTGCAGTCAAAAACAGAGAAGAAATATTTTTTGACAGTTGCTCTTTAAAATGCTGAAGCTTTTTATTTTCCACAGCTAATCTTTCATTTTCTAATCGCAGCTTGTTTAATTCTTGTTTTGACTGAAAAACATTTTTTAAAAAAAACTGTATTAGTATAATAACTGAACAACTCCATTACAAAGAAGTACTAAAAATTCCCCTTTTTTTTCTGCTTTTGACCTTTTAAATATAAAATACTAAATATTATTCATAAGTCTTTCATTTTTAGCATGGTTAAAAAAAAGTAATGAATCAGGTAATAAATCACGCACCTAATGTTTATGGAAGGCAATTTTTTAACATCATTGTGAAAAAAAAAAAGTTCCCTTAGCCCAAAAGGGCCATCAGGGCAAATGAAGTATGTAATCAATCCGTTTCTGTAACCAGGGCATATAAAGGGGTTGTGTGATTACCACAATGCCCAGCCGTCTTAACTTCCCCAAATAAAGTCAGGTACCCATTTAAAAACAGGGTGGACTTGAGGAACTCGCACCAGGACCTGGAAAAATGACCTTTGGTGAGCACTCTACACCGCTTGGCCACCCACCCCTTTAACATCAGTCACATCATTGATATGACACGAATTCTCAAACATTTCTTTTTCATATCTTAGTAAACACCTTTAGATATTAACTCCTGAGTCATGAATAAAACAAACTAATACTGTTTTGACCTAAGCAGTTTGTTAAATTACTTGTGTAACTTATCAAAGCTAATCCCAGCATATATTGAAAAGTAAGGACAACAAAATCAGATAATGGAATAATTAATGCTTAATTACTATTTCATATACAGTATTACACAAATTATTTTTTTTTTCAAAGTTTGAAAGGATTGTACTAGATGAACAAAGTTGTTTTTATTTGCAATAATTCTCAATCATACTGCATATTACAAAATATACATTAAGAAAGTGTGTAGCAAATGTTCCATAGAGAAGTAGATGAAGTTCCATTAACCTGCTCCGGTTATGAGCAGGACTTTTGACATAAATAATTCAAGCAAAACTAAATAAACTACCAACTAATAACTATGATGATATTTACCTTTTCTTTTTCTGTCAACTCAGCGGTCATAACATCTGTGTAAAGATCCAAATTATCTTCAATACTTTCTCCACAAACTTCAGACTAAAAATAAGTAGACAAGATTATGGAAAAGTTAAAGTGACACATAAAAAATAAAAATAAAATAATAATATTACAAGGATACCATGATTTAATTATATACATATATTTACATAAGAGAAATGAATAAGCATATGTATTCATTTTACAGTTCATTAATAGAAATTACTTATTTTGATTACAGAAAACTGACTTAAAAATTGGATGCTGGGGTCACATTTTTTTGAAACTATAGTACAAAAAAATCTATTTGTTGGAAAAAAAAGTGATATCCTAATCAATGCCTTATTTTATTCTCATAGTTGTTTTTTTTCTATTAGAACAATTTAACTGCACATAAACTATGCCACAATATATGAAGGAGTTAAGGGTGTAATGCAGGTTAGCCCCATTGGACACAAGCCCCAATTTGAATTTGGGGTAATATTTAACTTAGATGTACAAAAATAAACATTTTAAGTGATTTTCTTTTACAAATAACTGCAATAAGATAATTTTGTTATTTGGCCATTTAACCCACAATGGCTGAAATCAAATCATTTATTAGTTTTACATGGCAGACTGCTTCAGATATTTTTATTTTAGAATTTTTTTATGCCAGACAGGCAACTTGTTGCACAAGGTAAAACAAACAAAAATCTACTAATTGATGCATCCCCTAAATAGCATGTTTCACCTATCCCAGGGTCAAGATCAACCATAACTGCATTAGATGACTAAGTAAGTGTCATGTTACAAAATGTAAAACAAACAACAGGCGAATAGTTGAAACATTCCCCTACCCAGCAAATGTCATATTATAAAAGGTAAAACAAACAACAGATATACAATCTTATTGAAACATCATTGATAATCACAGGCCCATATTGACAAACAGTTTGTTTATCTCTGTCAAGACTGGCCAAATATAATAGAGTGTTAAAATACAAAAACGACAGTATGCATATCTTAATGCACAATGTGTGCATCAGGGACGAGGCGTGAGTGTTGCCAGTCTAACTCTTAGAGAAAAATGTATTGTTGATTTTATGTTATATACAAAGCAAAAACGAACAATGATGTCGTCAGAGAATGTTAGCAATAGAGACATGTCTACGAAGAAGAAATCACAGAGAGTTTAATAGTATCGACAGAACTGTTGGGGAGAAAATAAGCTAGGAAAGATTTGGGTTTATAATAACCAGAAAAATATTGTTTGAATTATAGACATTATTATACCTAAATGAAGGTGTGCATTGACTGGAGATATTTATTTAGATAACTAGTAGTTAATGGAAAGAGCCACAAGAGATAACCCTGTACATAACAATACATTTAGAGCTCAAAATTCATAAATAGCTTTCATAAAAAGCAAGCAAATGAGCTAACTGGTTAGTTTCTTTGTACCCAGTATATTTTACATAATAGGCCTATCTTTTACAAAACAAAGATTTTATCAATTGGTTAATCACTATCAATAAAATGGTGAAGTTATAAATTTTCCACAATATAACCTACCATTTTGTTACTTTTTGTGTCTGTATCTTTCAGCTGATTTGCAGCAATTTCAGGATGATAATTGCAATCTAATGAAAGGTCGCTATATATGTCAACACTATTTTCATCAATATTTTTTTCATACACCTTTACAACTCGAGCATTCGAACAATGGTTACTTTTTCTCTTAACAGGTGATTTCCTAGGTGATGTGAGTGGGATTTGAAAAACATCTGCATAAAGTTCATCCATATCAGTCATTTTGTAGCTGCAATGAGAATAAATATTTGGAACTATTAACAAGTTTCTTGATATGTTAAATTGTTAAGTTGCCTTTGTTCAAGACAGTGATTTGGCTGGCAAACTTAAAAATGTATCTAATTAACTTAGGGGGACGGAATTCGTCCTATTAAAAAATATTAATGATACCATTATACTTTAATGTAATCAGGTCTTAAATCTGCAATGAGTAATACAACACTGTCAACAGACCAATACACTACCTAACGTGACTGACAATTACTGAATTAGTAACATTATTATTACCAGACTACCGGATAATAATCATGCAAGTCAGACTTGTGGACAATGAGTACAAAAGCACTTTAATTGAACAATTTTAATATTGAATTAATTATATGGGAGTCAAAACTATCAAACTGATAAGTACCTTTTTTTCTTGTACTTGTTTCGTTGTCTTTTTTGTATACACTGTATTACGCGGGTTTTTTTAGCATAATAATAATAACAAAGTGGCTACGGTTAAGCAACGAAATTTAAATGAAAATATCTTTATATATAAATTACAGAAAAATGCACGATTAGTACAGACATTTACACAGTTTATCTTTGTATTCTGAACAATGAGACAAAACAATTATTAAACAAACATAACATCTCAGAATTTAACGTTCGTTTAGTCAGAAGTAAAACTAGGCAGTGGTGCCAGATATTTTTAACCAAAGCAGCCAAAAAGCCGCCAATTCAGTAAAAAATAAAGAACTGCCAATATACCACCAATTCATTTTTTAAAGCCATTTATCTAACATCTAGATTCAGAGGCGTAGCTGGGGGGGGCGGAGGTGGGTACATATGTCCCCGGGCGCCGAGGTTCAGGGGCGCCAAATGGTATATTTTACATATAATATTATATGGTTTTCGAATGGGGGGGCGCTAAAAAGGTATTAAAAAGGTAAAATGCCCCGGGCGCGAGTTGCCTTGCCCACCCCTCGCTACGACTCTGTCTAGAATATTCGTATTAAGGGATATTATAGATTATAGATAACAAATATATAATTATTCATTGGATGGGTAGTGCAGTTTGTGCAACAATATGGGGTGCCGAGCTAGAGGAGGCGCAGAAATAGTAATAGTAATAAAGCAACATATAAGATGACACCTAATTAAAGACCCAAGGGCAGATCAAGAAGTAAACGGACAAATGATGTCGTAAAAAGACTCAAATGCAATGGAAGTGGGCAGTGGCGCAACAGGGGGGGGGGCAAAAAAATTAAAAGATTAGACCAAAATTAGTCACATGTAAGTAAGTTGTATCTCATGATGTTTAATACAAGTGATTTTTTTGCCCCCCCCCCCCTGAAAGTTTGGTCTAGTTGCGCCACTGGAACTCCCACTGGAAGTGGGAGAGTGGAGGAAGACGACCAAAGATCTGGATAGCAAATATGGGTTATACAGCCAAAAGAAGAGGACTCAGAATCAAAGGAGTCGACAACTTTATGTTCGACTGATATCAACACCAGATTACAGAGAGACAGAGACACACACACACAGAGAGAGAGAGAGAGAGAGAGAGAGAGAGAGAGAGATTTTGTGGATATTGTTAAGTTTTAACGCATTAATGTTTCAAATTCCAAAATAAAAACATAATGTCATAATTGAACATAATTCAAACAAATTAGAAATAATTATAATAGTTATGTAATTTAGCAGTCAAATATTCTTAATCGGAGTGTCCCCCAAAATAGGTTTTGCATCCGGTGCCGGATAGGCTAGTAGCCTAGTTACGGCATAGCTCTCACGGTTTATTTTTTCTTTCTAGCAGATATATTTTTTGGCTTTCATCTTTTTTTTTTTGTTTGTACACTATATTAAGACTTTCTGGCGCGTTTAGTCTGTTCAAACTAACCACCAGACCACTAGTTCGATATTTTATATTATTCAAAGGTTATTATAATAGTTTCGAAAATCAGATAAAAAGTGTAAAAGTTAAAATTATCACTTCCGATTCCGACAGTTGACGGATGTAATGTCGCGTCAGATGGTAAACTGTGTTACGAAGAGTGAAACATGGCAGGCCCTAGGCAAACACCTCTGACATGTAGCGGACACACTCGCCCTGTTGTTGATTTATCATTTAGTGACATAACGCCTTTCGGTTATTTCTTAATTAGTGCTTGCAAAGGTATGAGCTCAAATATAATTTTTAAATGTATTACAATACTAAGTCTAAGGTTTTAAATCTGTCACCCTGTGCCTGTGGACTGTTGTGTAAATAGCTCAAATAATAAATAACTACAAATAATTTAGTAAATAGGTTTCAAAATGTTGCCTGGGTCGGTTTAATGAACGATCATGTTCTTAACTGTAATTTTATTATGATAAAATGTTGAATTTCTATTAATTCAACTTTGTGTAAAAATTTAACTTATTTGAAAATAAATTCATTGCCATTGGGGCATTGGATACATTGGACTCATTCGTCCATATGCCACTAAAATGCACTATTCAAAGTCTAATGGCATGATGAATGTAAATGATAACATTTATTGATATAACTTTTTTAACTGAATAACTCGTTACAATAATATTTATCACTTTCGACTTAGTCATAAATCTTCAGAACTTCATTGATAGTTAGATACAATCACAAGTGACAATATTAACATCTTGACCACCCCGATTTCAAGTTAAAAGTAAAGACAGCTGACAACTCATTAATTGGTTTAATGTATGTGCTTAATTATCCAATTGTAGATTGTAGTATAGGCCTATATTAGGCTATTAATTATATTATATAGAGATGGTGGCCACACTTGGGGTTGATGAGAAGTGCTTTCCGTTTTTGATCCAGTAAAAAAACTTGAAGGATCTGCACTAGTCATTTAAAAATTTAATGGCGAGGTGAACAAAAGTAATGAATAAATTATACTAGAAAAATAAATGGCTTATTGAGAGCTGTTGTCAAGGAGTCTCTTTTAGCCATCCTAGTAACATATTATAACACATCATATTATTTTACCAGTTAATTCAGTTATTCGCATTGAATAACAGAAATTGACTTGGTAGTAATCTGATCTTTTCAAATTTTGGATTATAAAGAACTTTGCCACATTTATGTTCGTCATTTACATATCACATTTCAAGTCTAAAAAAAAGAGAGATATTCTTTCAGAAGATGACATTATTTCAAGAAAACAAGTTATATAAAACATTCTTACTGTTAAAAAAAAGTTTAACAGCATTTAAAATTGCTTATTATTTTCTTAGAAATTGTATGTAAATTTTTAACATTTTTTTTTAAGCATAATTAATTGAATTAAAAGAAATACAACCCTGGACTATGGTATTGAACTAAGAATGGCAAATCATATCAATGTAAATTGGGTTACATCCCTTTGAAGAATATAAAAGAAAATTTGGGATAATTATGGATAAAATTTCACGTGTTCATATTATAAGGGCCTATGGTAATATGCTGTATTTTTTGTGTATAAAGTGGGTATCAACTGATAATTTGTTTAAATATTAATTAAGAAGACATGTAATTATTTGTACAAAGTATTATAATTAAAATGAATTATTTGAAGTAATAATTTCTTTTGGAAGACATCTTCAGTGCACTTAACAAGTGATTTCTGCTGTAAGTGACATAATAATTGTGTTACTCTTCCTTATCTTTATGCATGCTTTAATTTTAGAGCAAATGAGTATATGCATGACCAAAAAAAAATATTCATGAAACACAAAGCACATTAGTTTGAATTCTCACCAAAAAATGCATAAATTGAGAACTGTCTGTATTGATTTTTTTTAAGAGCTCAGTTTAAAAGTAGACAATAATTCTAAAATTTTTACTCATGTCTTTGAATATTTAAAAGGCTAATATTCATAGTTTATATCTAAAAAATTATTTGTTCATAACACTTCATTTTTGTTTCATTATTATCCATTAGATGGAAAACCCATGCTTCGTCAAGGAGATACCGGTGATTGGATTGGAACTTTTGAAGGGCATAAAGGTGCTGTTTGGGGAGCCACTTTGAACAAAGAAGCAACAAGGGCAGCTACCGGGGCAGCAGATTTTACAGCGTAAGAATATATGCATTGTATGCTTCACTTACTTAAATGTTTTTGTATATGCATGATTTTCAGTTTTATTATATACAAATATTACTCCTTTTATTTTTAAGCTAACTTTTAATCTAACTATAGTATTAATAGCAGTTTTGCATTTTTATTTCAGAAAAGTTTGGGATGCAGAGAAGGGCGAAGAGCTTCAGAGTTTTTCCCATAAGCACATTGTTAAGAGTGTCGACTTTTCCGCAGACAGTCAATACTTACTGACAGGAAGCAACGAGAAACTGTTAAAAATTTTTGATTTAGAAAAACCAGAAGCAGGTAATAACAGATTAAAAAAAAAATAATGCTATAAAAATAAATTCAAGTTATGAATTTTAGACAACTTTCCTCAATGTTTCTTGTTTATCAGTTTGTATAGCATTACTTTTATTTCATTAAATGACTTGATAAAGATATTTTCAGAAGTCTCTAGTTGCCTGTCTTGTTTTATTATATTTATAAGATTTTGTTTAATTTATAATTTTCTGATTTTTATTAATGTTAAATAAAGTTCCCTTAATCTATTAGTCTATCAGGGCAGATGCAGTGTAGAATTTATGTTTCTTTAACCACTGCATATGAAGGGATTGTGTAATTAGCACACAAGTAATGTCAGGTATCCATTTAAAACTAAGTGGACTTATGGGGACTGTACACCAAATTTCACCTGAAAAATTCTCTTTGTTTTCACTGAGTATTGAACCAAAAACTCTCAGGCTGATAGTCAAAAGCTCTACACCGCTCAGCAATCTGCCTACCAATCTAATTAATGTTTTAATGAGAAATATTTTTTTTTGATGACTCATTGCATGAAATTTTCTATAATTATTGTTCAAAGTTGAATTAAATTTGCTGCATAACTGAAGGAACAAGTGTTTTGATTGTTTTTTTTTCTTCATTTGGATGGTTATTCCCTAGGTTTAGAAAAATTGTCACATGATCACTTTGGATTTTCTTAGAATTTCAAGTATGAGTATTTTTTGTCTATTTTTTTTTCTATTTTTTTCACAGACCCCAAAGTATTTGCTGGTCATACATCTAATATTAAAGCTGTTCATTTCAACAGAGAGTGCAATAGATTTTTTAGTGCCAGTGATGACAAAACAATCAGGTTTGAAGAAATAGTATATCCAATTTACTTAGGAAATAAATTGCAGATTAATTGTATTTCATTTTAGGCCTAAATGTTAGCAGAAAATAAAATGTTCACAAATGCTTTGAGGTAAATTAATATTTGGGTTTTTTTTTCTCACAAAAAATATTTTTTTAAAAATCAGATCCTAGTCAGTTAAGGATTTTATGGGTGTCACAGGGTATTCCCTATGACAGTGCACTAAATGAATGGTTATGTTGAACGGAAGAAAGAGGAGGTGCGATTTAGAGACTGTTGTGGTAGTAAAATGAAAGAATACATTAATTTTAATAATCTCTCTTATTGTGTTGGAGTTAATTTATAATCATATTGTGACATTTGGGGGCTCGTCTAAAAAAAGAGCGGTTTCTGAAAGGTACGTCACACGTTTATTTTTTATCAACATGAATCCCAATTCGCAAGATGAATTGTTTGAATTGTACCGTCAGAAAGGGGTCTCATTAGAACTACAAGGTGAGAAGTTAAGTGGATTTATTGAAAATGCAATGGCGCGGGATGAAAGAGCGAAGGAGCGAGAGAGGCAATTAAGAATGATGGAAATTGAACTAGAAAAAGAAAAACTGCGAGGAGGTAGAGAAGATATCAAGAGCGAACAGCGGGTGACATATGCAGACATGTGGAGGCCAAAACTGCAGAACTTCAATGAACAGGTGGACCTGATGGATGCATACCTGCAACGATTCAGAATTCATGCAGAAAGCGCTGGTTGGCCAAAGAAAGAATGGGGCAAATTTCTATATAATTTACTCTCAGGAAAGGCCCTTCAAGCATGCATGTCTTTCACCATGTCTGACCTGGAGGACTATGATAGGATGTGCGAAGTCTTGCTTACCAGGTTCGGACTGACGGAAGAGGGCTACCGCAGGAAGTTCCATGAAGCTACACCTCAACCAGGGGACACGTTCCACCAGTATATGAACCAAGTACAGTTGTATTTTGACAGGTGGGTGCATCTATCTGGGGCCGAGCTAACTTATACAGCTCTTCGAGATCTTGTGCTACGAGACAAGATTTACCACTCATGTGATTCTGTGCTGGTGACGTTTCTCAAAGAACGTAAGCCGACCAGTTTGGCAGTGGCAGTAGAACTTTGTCAGCAATATGCAACGGCTCACCCAGAGAGGAGCATGGTAGTTGAAAGTGTTGCCGAATTATCTTTCGCTGCAAGAACGGTGGCGGGTGTGTCCAGGAATAGAGTGGCAACCAGTGGTCGAGAGACCGTGATCTGTTTTAATTGTGGGAAGGCTGGTCACATGAGAGCCAGCTGCAACCTGGAACAGAAGGATTCTAAATGCAGTTACTGCCGTAGATGGGGTCATAGTGCACGGCAGTGTAGGACTGCTAATCGAGCCGCAGTGGGTATGGAGGTGAGTGCCGGAGGGAGACAGGATGTCGTAGAAGCATATCAACCGAGTCAGAACGTTCCACCGGACCACCGCATGGACTATGCAGGGTCACTGAAATGTCGTCGGGGAAAATTAGAGTTTTATTCTGGACTAGTCGGCGATCAGAAGGTTAGAGTTCTACGGGACACAGGCTGCACCACAGCAGGCGTAAGACGTTGCTTTGTGTACCGCTCGCAACTAACGGGAAGGACCCTATCATGTATGACTTTTGGGGGGAACATTGAAACGTACCCAACTGCCGTCATACAAGTTACGACCCCATCCTTCTCTGGAGAATTAGAGGCCTGTGTGTTGGAGAATGCAACCGCTGATTTGATAATAGGGAACATAAGGGGTGTGCAACAACCCACTTTAGCTGGTCTAAAGCTGTGGCAACAACATCATGCAGTTGATAGTCAGGCAGGGGCAGCGGTGACCCGAGCTCAAAATAAACGAGAAGAGGGAAATGCAGTAGGAAACAACCGAGACATTATGAAGGCGATGTCATGTCAAACAGAAGTCAGGCATGGGAAGGAGATGTCATGTCAGACAGAGGGTATACAGATGACGAATGTGGAATGTCAGGGGAGGTCAGGCAGAATGTTGAGGCGACCTGTCAAACGGATTATACGACAGAGTAAGGCAGTACAACAGAGGGTGGAGAAAATACAGAAGTTGAAGGATGATAAAGATTGTTGTCATGACGTTACTGTAAAGAACAAGAAACATTCCGTTGGCTACAAAACGCAGGAGAACGTTGAGACAACATTGGACGTTAAGACTATGCAGAACGTTGAGGCAGCAGGCCAGACTTCTGTGCAGGTACTCAGGGCTGGCAGTGCAAATGATTCAGAACCTGTGTGTTACAAAACTTGTGGGATATCCACATCATGGGAAAGAAGTACTGGGCCTGTAGTGTACCTAGACGACCCTTTCTTCTGGCTGAAGTTCATGAAGCGTAAAATATGTCTGGCCATCTTCATTGGTTTCATCGTAAATATATTTCACATTCAACAGGATATCCAGCTCGGAAAAAACTATTTATCGGTCAGCGAAGAGTGGAGAGAATACTTCGACTTCGGCAATGTGAACAACATACCAAACCACATCACCTACATGAGCTGCACTTTGGCTGTGGTTTCATTTATCAAAATTCTCTATCAGACCTTTACTCTGGCCTACAGGCACCTGGGGGTCATCACCATGGTCGCCTATGAATCGTTCGGCTACTTCAGACTTCAGAGAGGTCATGCACCCTTGAACTTCCTGAACAACCGCCAATCTTTCAACGCCAGAGTAACCGATGGGTGTTGCTACTACCAGACATCACAGTTATTGTGGAGGTGCTACCTGGGACCAGGAGGTGGAAACGTTCTCTAAACAACCGAGAGATGACAGAACCGGCATCAAGGACACATGTGTTTGGAAGGCAGACGACGGCAGCCTTAAAGACACTTACTTAGTGATTGAGTAGACATAACTATTGTTATGTTATTTGAATTTATTGTAATTTTTTTTTCGTTATAATATATGTATTCGACGTCATGTTACCATAATTGCCATTATTTGGTCATTTTGTTAGTAATGAATATTACTAATTAGGACATTCGGTTGGATAGGATACATTTTAAGTTATTTGTTTATTGAAGGGGAAGATGTCCCAGAACTATTATTTTGATTATTTGGCATTTTATTAATACTTACACTCAATGTAATACATTTTGGTTGTTAACATTGTGTATGGGAGATTAATGTTTTCACTGTGTGTTACTGTTGTGATGGTGGTTTGTTGGGTTTCACGGCCACATCAGGATGGGGTACCTGGGGTTATTTTGTTCTTAATGATGTTATTGATTGTATTTGGTTATCCTTTTTTTATAAGTAGGGATATCGTTAAAAAAAAAACAAACAATTAGCATTGTTTCTATCAAGGTGGAGGGTGTGTCACAGGGTATTCCCTATGACAGTGCACTAAATGAATGGTTATGTTGAACGGAAGAAAGAGGAGGTGCGATTTAGTAAAATGAAAGAATACATTAATTTTAATAATCTCTCTTATTGTGTTGGAGTTAATTTATAATCATATTGTGACAATGGGGTTCAATATTTTTTTTTACTTACATGTAATCTGATGAAATAAATCTGCCTAAGATGCTAATTCTTATGCATTTTTTTTTTTTATTAATTCAAGAGTTTGGGATGTAAATACTTGTCAAGAGATTCATAAAATTGAAGTTTCATCACCTCCTGGCAGCCTAGAGTTGACATCCGATGGTACAATTTTTACTGTGACTTATGGAAACTTCACTGCTTTTTATAATGCTGAAAAGTATGTTATTATTTTTTCGCTAATACATGTATGTTCATTTATATGGTCTACAAAATTAATTCACTAAAATCTACAAAAGGTGATATGTGCTTTAAAATTTTATAAGAGAATTTTATTTTTTGTATAATAATTTACTTAAATCTAGATTTTTTTCTATATCAGTAATAGAATTGAAATTTACTTAAACCTAGATATTATTTATACCTGTAATGTATTTCAGCTTTGAGAAGATAAAAGAAATTAAAGCCCCAGCGCCAGTAAACACTGCTTCATTACACCCAACCAAAAACTACTTTGTTTGTGGTGGAGAAGATTTCAAAATGTACAAATTTGATTATTTCACAGGAGCAGAATTAGGTGAGGAACATTTGGCACATACATTGCAGTCAAAAAAACTATTTTTTTTTAATAGCAATTTATGCTTCTATCAAAGATGAAATATATTTATTAGCATTTATTTATTTTTTTTTTAATGAGTTTTCTTTCAAAATAGTAACTGTTTATTTGGGTAATGTGAAAAAAAAAATGTGTTGTCATTTTTATATTCAACTGACTTATTATCAATATTACATACAATTTTAGAGTCTTTCAAAGGACATTTCGGACCGGTTCATTGTGTTAGATTTTCTCCCGATGGCGAGTTGTATGCAAGTGGCAGTGAAGATGGAACACTCAGGCTGTGGCAGACCACAGTGGGTACAACATACGGACTATGGAAGTGTGTGGCACCAGATATTGAATGTGGTGATACTGCGTCTCCCACCACAAATTCTACCGCTCTAGTCAAAGTGGAATCTTGATGTTTATCTCAGTGAAATGCTTTGTTTTTTCTAGATAGTTTTTACAAATTATTTGTTCATTTGTTAAACTATTAAATGACTCAGTGATGCAAGTATTATTTCAAGTGTTTGCAAAGAGAAACCAATGAACTTGGCAAAGATTGTACTTAAAAGAAATGTTCTTAACTCATTTATAACTCTATGTACTAGTTATATAACTAATTCAAGCACATCTTGAAGGTTTTTTTTTTTAGTTTAAAGTGAATTTTTTTTTTATTCTCTGAAAGAAAGATAAGATTAAATTTTAGAAATTCAGGTTCACATGATTTATTTCATTAATGAAATTCTAATTTTCTTTTAAATAGTGAATTTTGTTGCTTCTATTAAAAATTGTTCTTGGTTATTTTAATGTCCTATTTATTTTTCACATTCATATTATGCTATGTAGCTGTACATACTTGCCCATAGGAAATCAACATTTTTATTATACATGTAGTTGTATTCCTAGTACAGATTCAATAAATAAATCAGCTTTTCAACTAAAGTCTATTCTTTTAGCCTAAGTCTTCACATGTGTGTAACCAGTAAGGTAATGATTGAGATGAAAAACAACTTTTAATGAAGTACCATTTCTTTAGTTGTACAGACATTGTAAAACGTGCATGCTTCATGAAAAAAAAAAGGATTTTTTTTATATCATCTTTCAAATAACTTTTGAAAAAAGTGTATTGTTTACATATCTGTGAATAGGGGATAAGTTAGATTACTATGAATAATCTCATGAACATTAAAAAGCTATTGAAATAATTATTGCTCGTCAATAAAGGTCCTTTATTTGTTTGTTTTTTCCCCATCAAATTTAGCATTTCATATAATCATTGCTCAATTCATGAAGCCTTACACATGATGGTTTTTTTAATGTTTAGGACTTACTTCTAAAGTGTGTGTATATTCAATTAATATTGTTTAGGGTTTTTCCTGGGCAATGTTTTGTCATAAATAATGTGTTCAAAATTTTCTTTTTTCATTCTCATAAGACTTGATGAATCTCTACCATTAAAAAAACAAACAAATACAGAACAAACCCACTAGTCATCACTTGTCATTTTATTTCAAAATATTCACAAGGATGGAATGAATAAGATATCATTGTAAAGATTTATATCATATCAATTATTACGAGATTTTTGATGCTGCAAATACCAATAAATCTTGAAGGCATTTTAATTATACTGATAATTTCATGTACTACTTGAGGCATCATTTATGTAGCATACGACTGCTTAAGACCCCAAAATTCAAGATGTATTTTAAGTAAAAAATATTGTGTATTTAATTGCTTGAATTATTGCTTGCTTTCAAATGAACCCTTAGAATTTTAAGCAAAAAAAAATAAATATAACTGAATTACTATTCCTTATTTTGTATATTTTTTTGCAACATCTAATAATAGGTATTTTTACTGCAAAAATGTACCCAGTCAGGAGTATTCTGCACTTGATCTAAAACAAAGAATATTAAAAAAAAAATTAAAGCTTTAAGGAAACCGAAGTTTAAAATGTGATGACTTGACAAGTCTTTGTGAGTTTAATCAAACTTTTTTGCTCTAAAAAATGTAAAATTATTTCAAATTATTCTTGTTTGAAAAGTTTTAACTTAAGTTTTTCTGATTCAACAATAAAAATAATAGAAAAATAATTTTTTTTTTTTTTCATTTTTAATGTTTCCGTTTTGTATACTCTGGTTGTACATTCCCTCAAACATTAATTACAGCAACTATTACTAATGAGGCACTCGTGAAATGAACAAGATCTAAAACACATTCAGGCACTTCACAATTATCTTTGAAAAAGCTGTAATTAAAAAAAGAAAACAGCAATATAGTTTTTTATCACATGGCATGAAAGCTTAACATAACATATTTATAATAATAATTGCAAGCACACAAAAAACAAAGTTGTTATCTTTGATGAAGTGTTTTTTGTGCCATGTCACTCTACAAAGTTCTTAGTGGTTATATCACGGGATAGCTTTAAGCATTTGATTCTAAGCTCTGAAGATTTGGAAATAATGCTAAGAACTTTGGTTGATATTTTTCAATCAATATAATGTACCAACAAATGATGTGGACTGTAAAATACAGCTGGATCTAATCAAATCTGAAATATTTTATGCAGCCTAGTCCCCATACATGAGCTTAAAAACTTGAACAAGGATTATTTCAACAAATTAGGTGCTTTGAAAAAAACATCAACATTACATAAGTTATACAATAAATACTGGACATTTCAAAAAATAATTACATTTTTTTTCTGCCTATTTAAATTTGGCTATCCACCTTTTTTTTTTTTTATTAAGTAGCATTCAAAAACAAAAATCATTAAAAGTTCTCTTTATCTCATGGATAAAATCAAACCAAAAAAGCATAAAATACAGAACTATATTAAATAAAACTATTTTAATCAATCAAGTTTTTAATTGGATAATCATAAGACGATTCAAAAATTTTATTGACATTCAAAATTAAGGTTTACAAAATTTGAAGTCACATAATGCCTAATCATTTCAAAGACAACTCATAACACTGAAGTACATGGATTATCTTATAAGCAACTGCAATACCATAAATTAAGAAAAAATATTTTAAAAGCTGAATAAAAACAAACAATAGTAGAAGATATGTTTTTTAAAATTATTTTTAAGAAAAATTGTTTTAAATTTTTTTTTATTTCAAACAAAAAAATTATAGCTGGGTTGGCATGATAACATGGTAATTTTGTATAGTGGTAAATTCAGTTAGATAATGTCCAATTAATTACAGAATTTCATTTTTAATCAATTCCTCACAGCTTTGAACATGTTTTATGTAAGTAATTTTTAGTGGAGAAAAAAAAATGAGTAAAAATATATATTTTTTTAGAGGACTGCTGCTTATGTCTTTGAGAAATTGTACAAATATATTACAAAACCTTTAGAGACTTTAGTGTTACATTATTCTACACAAAAATAACATTAGTAAATATTAAATTAACAAGATAAGGATCTACATTTGAAGAGAAATAAAAAGCAATACATGTAGTTCCTTTTTTTTATACGTTACTAATAAGCTTTAAAAGCAATCTTCTTTCAAGAAAAAAAAATATACCCCATTTTTACACATTAGGGTTTTGAACTTATTTAATTCTATAGCAATAACTTATTTTCCATTTTTTTTCTATTTTGGATCCTTTTTTTAGGTTAAGTACAATGGCAATGCATACCTATTATGGACATTTGTAACTGTAATACAGCAATTTAATCATTTTGACATATTTCATGTATTTAGATCATTGAAATCATGGAATGTTTTGATCACAAAATATCAATCTCATAATAACGTAACAGGTACCAATATAAACAGATATTATTATGATAAAAAAATATATTTACACCATGGAATAAGTCACATATTAAAAAAAATAATGGAATCACATTCAACTTTACTATGAGCTGTGTTAATGGTTTTAATCCAATAAAAAAACAATGTTAGCAGAGGATATCAACAGCAGTACTGATTGCACAGATTAAGTATAACATCATTTGTAACAGATCACCCAAGTATGATATTCCAACATGAAATAGTTAGGAATAAAAATCGAATTTTATTTAAAAATTTAAGCAGGGCTTGCCATTGATTGGAGAGTTTTTAGGAAAAGAACTAATTTAGTTTTTCTTAAAGAAAACCTTAAAATAAACATGTTTTTTGCAGTTTACTTAGACTAAATGAATTTAATCCATTCATAATTATGAAATAAAAAATTATTTATATTTTTTTACCAAAAGCATGCTAATTCTTGATCTACTTAAAAATATATAGGGCAACTAATTTGCGCCTCTATTAATCTTTCTGTATCCGTAAACCAAACCTATTTAAATATTTTCTAAGACAAACTGGCATAAGATTTTGTATTGTATTTTGTAGAAAAACTTACTTAACAAACACAGGCCACTAAATGAAAAAAATAATCTGCATTAGTTTTTCTGACTTCTTTAGAAATGAACAATACTTCATAGAGCTAAATAACAGAGCATTTAATACTTTCTTGGTGCTGCTATTCTATCAAACTGTTGATGTCTTTTCTGATTTGAAGGCCCTTGAAAAGCGTAATTATCATAACCATTCTTGCCGTCATTTAAATCCAGTGAATGATAATCATGTGTCGATTGTGAATCTGAGTATGGAGAAGCTTTAGAGTACATGGGGAGATCAGTTGACCTGGTCACTTGTGATGATGTTTTTTGGGATGAAGAAGGCTGAGAGTACATGGGGAGATCAGTTGACCTGGTCACTTGTGATGATGTTTTTTGGGATGAAGAAGGCTGAGAGTACATGGGGAGATCAGTTGAAAAAACTGTAGATCCCTGTTAATCAAAAAGAAAAAGCTCAGTGATTAGATTTTACTTCCAAAAAGTTTTAAAGTCACTCCATAATATTTTTTTTCTTTATAGAATAAAATAAGTATCTTAGAGCTAAGGCTTAAAATTCATCATTAAAATATAAAATTCTGTAATGGGTAAAAAAAAATAAATTGAAAGAAAAAATTACATAATCTAAGACATGTACTTTAAAAAAAACTTTTATAAACTAAAGAGAAAAAAAAAAATATCAAGTAATTTTTACAATAGGTTAATTATGATGGATTGGTCAAATTTTTTGTCTAATATTTATGTAACACAATTTGGAAAAAAAATGATTAAAAATCTTCAGATACTTTCACTTAGTTTCTAAATATAGTTTCAGTGGTTATTAAGTTAATCACTGAAATAAAGTTTCTAAATATAGTTTCAGTGGTTATTAAGTTAATCACTGAAATAAAAGACATGCTGTTTAGGGTGTATTGTCATAAGGGATGTGAAAGTCTTAAGTGCAGAAAAAAAGGTGTTTTATTAAAATTTTAAAGAATTCTTCATGTGCAAGCTATTGGTCAACATTTTTATTAATATTAGGCTTATCCAAACTATATTTATGTGTGTCAAGAAAGTTTGCCATTAAACTGTTTTTTACAACTGTCAATTTTTTAAAAGTACTAATACAGGATGGCATGTGAAAAGTAGCCCATTCACAAGGACCATTCCTTTGAAGGGGGCTATTTTCCATGTGTTACCCTGTAAATTTCTGAAAGGTAACTGACCGTAAAGATAAGTAGATTCAGTAGATCACTTCTCAGAGTGTTATTATTTATAAAAAATTGTAGGCAAGTGCATTTTATCTATATTTATATGGGAAGTGATCTGGGGAACATGAAATCAGATCGGGTTGTGGACTTATCATGCTTGATGGACTACCTTAATATGTGCTTATTTGGTATTGCAGCTTTGACAGTCCACACTAGACAAATTTGAGCCACATGAAGAGAGGCTTCCAAAAGTGCCATAGCTTGTCTAACATACAAGAATTCAATAAATTACATTAATTCTTACAATTTTCAACAACAGCAAGAACAAATATAAAGAATCTAAAAGAAAAAGTGTCTGAAAAAATAAATATAAAAAACAAGCAATCTAAGCCTGTTCCATTCTGGACACAGGACGTGTTAGAGCATTTTCGTATTATGTATCAGTACGTATGCTATCTTTCAGTAAATATTTGTAAATTTTGTAAATGTTTATAAATTCAATTGTGTAATGCATATATCTGAAAAAAGATATTAAAAAGACGTTTCTTTATATTTGAAAACAAAATTATTTTCTCTTAAATCTAACTACAAGTGGTTTGTGGTCACTGAAATAGGACTCATAATTGAACCATTCTAAATTGTAGGCATTTAATCGTCCGAAAACTCCGTCAATTGTTGTTTGATAAATTGTAGTTGCCAATCTTGGTGAAAGTAGTTCAATGTTGAAGTTTGTTTCGAAGAAGTTTTCAATTTCTGCCCCGGGCTCTTTGAAATCTTGATTGAAGTCCCCACAAATGATGACGTTTGGTTGATTGAGCTGTGCTGCAAAGTTGTCATTGAAGAAATCTTTTACAAACCGATTGTTTGTTGCTGGGTTTTTGTATACGTTGATAATAACAATGTTATCAACCATACACGATGTTGCTTCTATGTGTTGATGTTGACCAGATTCTTGTTTAATCGATTTTGGTTGTGATGTCATCAATCCAGAATTTGTGTTTGCATAGATAATCGTACCTTCTGCTTTTCTACTGGTGCTTGGATTTCTCACGACTTCAATCATATTTGGAATCTCCACATCATCGGTGTTATTCATCCAAATTTCTTGGAAGCACAAAATGCTGCTGACTGTGTACACTTCGTCTGCTCTTATACAAGGGCATGTTTGTGAAGCGACTGTACGTTAAATGACACAAGTTGTATGTCTGCTGATTGATCTTTAAGCATCTTGAAGCGTGGTGTGAGGAGACAACTTGTTTGCAAACGCTGAATTTCCTTTTCCACTTGAAAGTCTTTTCTAGTTGGTGGTCTTGGGTCTCTGAATTCTCCAATCAGATAAAGACCGTTCAGCGATGTTGCACAAGAACAGGCAACATACAACAATTTGCGTTGCAAGCTTCTAGCGCCCAAATGTACTGCTACACGCCCCATAGACCGACATTGACTCTTGTGGACAGTAATTCCTTCGGCGACCACCAGGGGGTACTGTTCTCTACAAACTTGGACACTTCCACTCTGAATAACATTGAAAACTTTCTTTGTCCTTGCAATGGGTGTCCAATTTTGAGAAATGTTATGTGCATCCATGAAAGCTTTACTTGCTGCTCTAACTTTTATTCCAATCTTTGGATCATCAAACTCTATGTAGACAGAATTTATAGTTTTTTTTACCTTGGACCTTTTTGTTAGTACTTTAGTACGGTGCTGACAGTCATACGAGTTGGACATAATTAGTTCGGTGTTGACAGTTCAGAGCGTTAGAAGTATTTTGTAATAGTAGAAGTAGTTAGATCTTTAAATAAGCAAAGTTGTATTATAGTTGTAATAAAGCATTTGTTGTATTGTGTACTGCACTGAGTTCTGATTTATATGTTAGTCTCAAAGTTAACGTAACATATTAACAAAGTATAAATTCTGCCGTAACATATTTGGCGAGAATTTAAAGTTACATTTGGCGAGCCTGCCCTCAACTTATCTACTCTGACGTAACAGCTACACATAAAACAAAGTACGGGAAGTAAGTCATGTTGAATAACTGTTACAAAAATAAATAATGATTACGCCCCTTTGATTAGCTTTTATTATTTATATTTAAAATATAATCAAAACGGTACATAACAAACTCTTATATTTTGGCCCTGAGAGATCAAATCGCGAAATGGACTTTTGATGTACACTTGGCAGGCCAAGACCTACACAATGATATATACATCATGGGTCTAGGACTTATGGTTGCTGAGATATAGGGCAGTCCATTATTAATATAGCTTATATAGTAAAAAACGGTACTTTATAAGGCCCCTTTCACGGCCCTGAGAGGTCAGATCGCGAAATGGAAAAAAGCTATTTCTTGGCAGGCCAAGACCTACAAAATGATATATACATCATGGGTCTAGGACTTATGGTTGTTGAGATCTAGGGTGATGACAGACAGACAGACAGACAGACAGACAAAACTGGGACTAAAAATTAATCCTCATTAAAAAGTAATGGGGATGGATTGTCATGAGTGTAAAGTGCTCAACTGTAGATCTGGGGGTCTTGGGTTCAAACCTTGGTGAGTACCTCAAGATTTATTCAGGTCCTGGAGAAAGTTCCAAAATCAACCCAGCTTTAATGGGTACCTGACATAATTTGGGGAGGTAAAGGCAGTTGGGCATTGTGCTAGTAATATAGGAGTCAAAACAATGATCAAGTTTGATTATTTATGTATATATGTTTTTCAGGTATTCTGCCATATTTTTTTTCGAATAAACAGATAAAGCTTTTTAAATACACTGTACGATCATAACATATATACATTTAACTCAACATTACTAGCACAAAAGATAAAAGTTGTATGAAATGGTTGCTTTGTTTATTGTCAAGCAAATTATTTGATACTGGGGTTTTTCTTAGTTTTTTTTATTTCCCCAGTGTATTTATCTCTTAGATGAACACAAAATTAAGATGCCAATTACCTTATTAGAATCAGGTTTTGGACGCCTTTGCCTATTGACATCTCTCTGTGCTGCACCTTGTGGCCTGGTGGTTGTTTTCTTTTTTGGATTCTTACTGGGTGTGTTATATCCAAACACTTTAATGAATACTCCCATAAAAACAACCACACCAACACTCATAAGTAGTACAGCCCACCAATATTCCTGTAATTTAGATTTTTAATAAACAAAATATATAAAACTCATACCCTAAAATTATTTGCCAATGGCTACTAAAGGGTTAAGCTAGAACACATGTAACTGGAATTTATATCTTAAAACCACTGACAATTATCATAATGCTTTATTTTTTATTGTTTATCAATGTTGCATTATCCTTTATGTTGATAAAGTCATTATCAGAAACTTTCCCTGATGCTTATCTAGTTTTCATGTAAATTTAGAAGTCCTATTTTTATAGACATTGCTTCTGCAGCTGAAACTGTTGTTTTTTTATTAGTCATTCTGCAAGCTTTCCTAGGCATTTGTAGTTATGACCAAGACATACTTTTACAGAAAAAAGTTGTTCCATGGACACTACTAATAACAATATAGTTTTAACATTTTATTAATTTGGGTCCCCACACATCAAAAACTAAATTTCATTTACTATTAAATTCAACTACTGGTTTTCAAAGATAACTAGTGTGTAAGTAACAAGTTACAGTATGCTTTAATATGTATGCAAACAAACCTCTATCCAAGCTCTGATATTTGACAGAGTCACTGGGCTAAATATAAGATCTGTTAGTTGCTTGAAAGGACCTTCAGCATCTACTTTTCTGCATTTTGAAAAACCATCACAGTAGCCTTTAAAGTCATTGCATGGAGAACCTATTAGTGTAATGAGAGTCAAATAGAAGTTTCAACCAGGGATGGCAAACTTTCTAAACTGCAGGCCACAAAGTGTTTTTACATTTGAAACAAGAGCAGATGGATGGAACGTTTTTAAATTAAATGAAAACTTGATTGATGTGAACCAGTACATGACAGCCCATACTTGGCCGATGGGTCCTAATTTGCCCATGTCTGGTTTAAACTATTAAAAATGTGTTCCTTTAAATTAGCAATGGAATAATGCCAATATTTTTCTCCAATTCCATTACAATTACTTATTATATAATATAGTTAATAACAAGTTATCAAAAGTTAATTATCCTGACAACATGCTATTGGTAAAGTTGATACATTTCTTTGATAAAAAACATTTTCTGTAAAATTTCTGAAGATTACCTGCAGGACGTTTTAGGCCAATTGTAGTGCTCTTTGATAAGGTCTTTATTTTTTCTAGTAAATCTTTGAATTCTGGATAAGCCTTTACTTTTGTAGTGTCAATGGAACTAACACATTCACTTGATTCATTTTTTTCTAGGAAAAATAAAAGAACTCAATTTGTTTCCTTAATTCTAAAATACAGAAAATAAGCAAAGATAACAAAATAATAATAATAAATAATAAAGGTCTTAAAAAAACAATAAATAAGAATTTTTACAACAAAAAAAAAATGACTAGAAGTACAGTGAAACCCTGCACATTCACATTTCATGGATTTGCTTTTCACAAATATGCACAATTTTTTGGAATACATTTTTTCACATATTTACTTATTTCTTTTTGGAACACTAACCTCAAAGATAACTAGAAATTTGAATGCAATCCAATAATCTTAAAACAAATTGTAATTTATATTTTTTTCATGCTTTTTGTGTAGAATAATGTGGAAAAAATTATCATTGCTAAAGTTTATTTCCCATCAAATACTAATAGATATTAATTAAAGGAGTTTATTTATTAATTTGTAACAGTAAATAATCATAAGCATAAATTCAGTAAACTTAAGATAATTCTTAAAAGGTGATAGTGCTTATTGTTTTGAGTACTAATGTGAGCCTAATGACAACATGCTATTTGCTACTGATTAGCTGGATGCTTTGTGAAATGTGTGCTGGTAGTCACATAAATTATGTTCATTATTCAGCAAATCCCATTCATTATAATAAAGTCTTCATTCAATAGTTATACTATTGTGCAGTATTACCATCCTTCTTTTACTTCTTTTCAACTCTGTAGGGGCATGAAGTTTCAATTGTCTCATGACATGACGATGGACACAGTTTTGAGCAGTCTTCTTAAGTTGGACCCAAAAAAATCCCTTCATCTTTACTTCACTTGTGACTGTTCTCCATATCTGCCTTAGTCTGCCAGTTCTTCTCTGACCTTGTGGGAGGCAATCCAGGGCCAGTCTAGAAACATTACCATCTAGTTTTTGGAGAGAATGCCTAATCCATCACCATTTTAGTTTTTTTGCGGTTTAGGGCAAATGTACAATGCATAATTCATCTATGCTAGTGATCTTTTCTGGCCGCCTGACCTGATGTGATGGAGGCATTAATTAGTACATGTCTCTACCTCAGCAGTTTTTGATCCTCAATGATTCTAGTGCGTAACCTCCAAACATAAGATCTTTTGGCATTCTGTTGTGGTCATATTTTAATTATTAAGTAACAAGTAAACTTATGACTAAGCCAAATTATGTAATGTCAATAAATGATAATAATGAACAAACTGCATCTTACTGCAAGATACATAGCACATGGATTCCTCTGTAGCTCCCTGCGCTTGCGTAATAAAGCATTCAGTCCAGCTAATGTTAGAACACACAGAGTCGATACATTCCTAATTAGAAAAAAACTCATAAATATTATATTCTTAATTTAAGACATTTACAAACAAAACACTATGTTTAGTATTTTTGAGGATGGACAATCTTTTATAAGTATCATCTATGATTTTAGATTTCATTAGATATTTGATGGGAGTCAAAGAAGAAAAATAAAAAAAAATTCAATTAAAATTTTTATATTTAAGTTTTGTGACTCCCTTTAGAGACCGTTATGTTAAGACAGACAATTAACAAGTATTGCACTCATATAGCGTTGTGGTCATTCAACTCTTTAAACCACCAAGGTGCAGCGGCTCTCAGCCTGTTTCATGACTTTACCCCAAAGGATGTGAAAGCATGTCCCTTCCACGTAGGTTTGCAAATAAATGTACTTATTTTAATAATGGAATGTGCTTACTTTTTACTAATACTTGGGCACAGTGATTTGATGATGGGTCAGGCAGTAAACTGGTGACCTTTCTTCAAACCCTGGTTGTTTTGAATGAAAATTATATGCCCATGTGTGTACCTCCCTGCATTACCTTGTCTCAAACCCTACCCCATGGACTAATGCTACCAGTTGAGACCCTCTCCACCGCGCCCCCCCCCCCAACACAATAATGGAAGTAGATGTCAGCTACATTTTATAAAGATATGTGGTAAAATTATATTTATAGAAAGGCACTTTGGAATATAAAAAAAAAAAAAAAAAAAGTGAAAAGATCAATGCATCTTAAAAGATTTTTTTTCACAGAGCTTAAAAGTCTAAAAATTATTACACCAAGGGGTATTTTTATTTAGCTACTGGCACATAATTTTCAGGTGGACGGATGACTGAGCGGTGGAGAGCACTTGAATGTTATGTGTCCCACAAGTCCACCCAGCTTTAAATGGATACCGGAAATTAGTTAGTGATGTAAAGGCTGATAGGCGTGTTAACCACACAATCCCTTCATTTTACAGTAACAGATGAATTCTACACTTCATTTATTAGGCTAAAGGAACTTTTTACATAATTTCATTCAGTCATTAATATTCACAGCAAGAACAAGAATTATGTTATGCCATTTTAATCACTTAAGAGTAAAGGTTGTATTAATGTTAAAGGTGAAGGAAAAATGAGGCCAAAAGGGTCAGCTTGTTGTTTGGTAAGGTGACCAAGTAGGGGGAAGAGAGAAGGTTAGGTCTGGGACAGACTGATGTTGACAGTGAACTGAGTGTGTTTTAGTTTGAGAATGGATATATATGTTTTGAATGGCTACCAGAACAGGTTTGTTCTGAAATTTTAAAAGAATAATACTGAAAAAAAAAGAGTTTGTAGTTTCAAGGACCTTAATATATATTAATGAATGGTAGAAGGAGCATTGTAATTTTATATATATAATAAAACCACTCTATCAAACTTACCCCTTCTAGGCAAGTTTTACTGTAAGAATTGCACAATGTCTTGTCTGGTTTATAAGGAGGCTTGGGACAGGTATAGTTTTTTGTAGAAAATTGTTAAGGATGTATTACTGAAAGTACTGGACTTTCTAAAAGAATTTCTTTTTTTTTCTTTTAGTCATAAATTATCATTAACACCATGGATGGTCAACACATCCTTTATGCAATTATTTTTCATTACAATGGGCCAAATTTAAGGAATATCTCATAAAATAAATAAGAATAATATAATAAAAAAAAATTTAAAATGTCACTTAACTTACATGACATTTACTTTACAAAATGTGCTATGGTGTTAAATTGTTACGGTATTTATTATGCATAAAGGAAAAAAACTAAAAAAAAAAAATAGAAAAAGGATATCCAATGCAAATTGATGAGGCTCTACATTCAGTTGCAGCTGAACAAATGACACTTGTATTCAAATAACCACAGTTAGAGCTACAACACGGGCCTTGAGAAGGACTATTATAGAGAGAAAAAAAACAAAAATATTTAACAGCGAAATTTGAAAAAAAATTATTTCTTTCATACTGATAACAATTTAAATTTATATAAAGAGATAAAAAATAAAATACGGATTTTTTACTGAATTACCTGCAAGTGACACCTGATCTTAAAGTGCATGATGAATTATTTGAATCAATCTTTGGGTTACAACACTGATCACTACACTGCTCCTGATAGCCACAGTCACATTCCTCTATCCCTTCAACTACTCCATTACCACAGAATGCATTACCAGAGCCTGTTTGAAACAATTGATAATTTATTTGCAAATTCTTCTTGAACAGAGGAAGTATGGAAAAAAAAACATAAAGTGTCTAGCTTGTAAGTTTTAAACAAAAGATTACCAGATTCACAACAGTGATGTAGCGAGCTTAACTTGCACCTGGGGCACAATACCTTTTTGATACCTTTTTAGTGCCACACCTCCCAGTCGAAAACCATATATTATTATATGTTTTGCGGACCATTTGGCACACCTTTGTGAGTAGCGCCAGGGCATGATGCCCCCCCCCCTCGCTACGCCACTGATACATAATGACCAGATATAGATAACTTCAAAGATGAGGTAAACCATAATTGTACTAGCTGAATTAAAATAATACTACAAAGGTAAGCTTATGTATGTGTACATATAAGGATAGAGACATAAAAACAGGAATATCATTGAAAAAGAAAAAAGGCAATAGTTTCATATAAAAAACACAACTTTTAAAAAATAAGTAAATACATAAAAAAGGTTGGCATATACATAAAATGTAAGGCTTAAAAAAACCGTCGTTAAATGTTTTTGTTAATTTTATAATTTTTTTTGGGTTAATTTCTTTATTTTTGTTGGTAAAGTTTATAGAAAATATTTAAAAAATAGCGCACAAGAATATAAAAAAATACAGCTTCAAAACAGAATTCTGAATGGTAATAGAACTGTGTAGTACTTGACACAATTATATCTTTCTGCAGTTTACCCTTTTATAAAAAAAAATTACCAAAAAAATCAATAACTTCAGAATCCATAAGATTTTAATTAATTAACTAGAAAGATTTTTAATGTTGTATTGTCACTGAGAATACAAAAGTTTTCCAAATTTCAAATTGATTGGGCTTTGAGAAGTTAGTGATAGATTTAATTGATGTTAATTTCTCTAAACATAGACAGAGGAGATTAAATAAAAAAAAAAGGCATAAGGAGAACCTATTGATGCACAGAATTTCCATAAAACTCACTTTGGAAACAATTTTTTCTTTTGCCATTGGGCTCAAGTGTTTCCAGCACTTTAGTTATAGCTGAAATACTACAGCTACTAAATTTAGCATTGTTCGGCATATTGCCCTGGGTTGCACTTGGAAACATGATGTAATTTCCTGAAGCTGCATTAGGCTCTGATGTTCCGTATGGAGCACATGTTGCTGTTGTATCATGCTGTCAAAAAAAAAAAAAGGAAGAAATAAATAAAAAATGGAAAAAAAAAAACTAAAAAAAAGGTGGACAATTTAACAAGCTTTCAATGCCAAATCTTTTCTTTTTTTCTTTTAATGTGACAGTCTCCACTGAGATAGACCCCCCCACCCCTCCTTTTTATATTTACATGTTTACTTAAAATTTAAAAGTGTAAATACTGCAAAGAATTACATTAAAAACTGGATTTTTTTACTGTGTAACTTTTTTAAGGATAGTTTATGCATTATCCTTTCCTATAATCCCTACCGTAGTAAGGGTTTTAGTTTGGCAGAGAAGTAACCATAAATGTCACAGCTTATATCATCAAAGGCAACTGAAGCAGATGGTTAGGTAGATAGATTCCCATTTTTATTTTAATACTTCACATAAACTCGCAAGCAGCTATTTTACTAAGCCAGATTTATCTGCATTTTTTTATTGCACCCTAGTTAAATTTTATAAAAACCTATCATTATGCCAAATGCATTGAATATTAATTATGGTAAATAAACTCATTTTTTAGTAATAATAAAAACTACTGAAAAATCATGGATTCGCCTTAATAGAAATTCTACTTACAGGTGCACCAAAGTTGTGACCGACTTCATGAGCAAATGTTAACTGTGATACTCGAGCTGGAACATCCTGCTTGAAGTTGATAAAGGTCACAATACCAGTGTTTAAGCTGCGGTTAGAAATCATGTTTTTACTATCTCTCACTGCGCCAAAGATGCCACAAACTCCTGAATTTCGGGCTGAAAAAAAAAAAGTGAACTTTAATTATTACTTTTTTACAATAAAAAATAATTTTAAAATTAATAAAGTACCCAATAAATGTTTTTTTTAAATCGAGCTATGGAATTATAAAGTAGAGAGTTTTAGTAAGCATTCTAAGGTTATTTTTTATTTATATATCTTAATATATCTGATGGGAATAGGGTAAAACAAAAGTACATTAAAAAATGTAAAAAAAAATTACAATCTGGTGTGGCGACCCATGCAAGACCAAGAGTTCCACCATCGAAATCTCTGTATGTGAAGGTATGGACAAGGCAAAAGCTATTATGGTCTTCATTTGATGTTAAATCAAGAAAATTGCTCACATCCAAGTTGTCAGTGCAATATCTGGGGTCATATGTCGTACAATTTAGCATAACCTGTAAAAAAAAATAAAAAAGAATTTATGTTAAGTACATTTAAAACATTGGTACTGATCTTTAATCAGTGAGGTATTGATTCAGAATTTTTTTTAAATATATAAACCACTTTATAAACAAAAGTGTAAAAGTATAAATAAACAAAAATCTTCACCCCTTTTAAAAATATATCGTTAAACAACAAACTTCAAACTCTGCCCCCAAATTGTAATCATTAAAATCTGATTAGACAAAAATCAACAATTCTCCATTCTTATATAATATGTTTTAATAAAAACTTGGGACCATCGCCAACCCTTAAATATTTCATACATTATGCAGTTCTTCAATGGGTTTACTTTGTACGGTATGCACTATTTGGTTTGCAAGAATCCGGCCGCCACACTATCACAGCATAGTAAATAATATTTATCAGAAATAAAATAAATGATTTTAGATAGCTTTTGTAATAATGAAAAATAAAAAAAAAACTTGAATAGAATTTCAGTAATATTATTATCTATAGATCTATGGCCTATCCAGAGTGGGAAGCATTGGGTATGTCTGAATGTCACTGCGCAACATTATGTCGGAAAGTCTACTGTATCTTTCCAATGTTAGATTTAGAAAAGTATGACACCTAAAAAGGCAATAATAAAATAAATTTAAGAAATGTGTTGTCCAGGCTTAGCAAAATGAATGTATTTGCTAGATCATATCAGCTTTGCTAAGTCCACAATAAACTGCTGTGACCTTTCACATCTTAAAACATATTGTACCAGTTTTAGACATTGCTGAATGAGCTCCCTGCCAACAGGAATATATGACAGAATATGCAGACATAATAGAAAATTTCAAAATTTAATTTGTTCCTTGCTTCAAAATTGTTTTGGCTAAAAATAGTTCCAAAGAAGTTAAGTATATATACTAGTACACTGTATACTAAAATTTAAATAAAATATGCCATATAAATTGTTTAGAAACCGCAAATTTATTTCATTGATTGGAGAATGACACTTGCCTTAAGTTTTTTTTTTGTATTGGTAACATAAATTCATTGTGTGTTCAAACAAATAATAAATCATAGAGCTCATTTTCCATCAAGGTAAAATTCTATTTCAGACCTCACTCCCCTTCAAGTTGTGGATGTAATTAATGGACAAGCCCTAATTATTTCTTCCCTTTAAATCATTTGTTTCTTTTTTTTATTGCCATTAGTCTATAACTGCATAATCTCAAAGTCTGGTTAATGGACTTAAAATGATGTGTTTAAACTAATCACAAAAAACAATAATACCAGCATTAACATTAGAAATTTGTATTTCTTGAGTAAAAATGTCATAGTTGATTAATACATTTTAAAAAAAATCCTATACTTGATTAAATAAGTTAAGCAAAAATATTTAAACACAATATAAAAAGGTAATATAAATAAAATGGTGACAATTCTTTTTTTCAAATTAGTAGAACGCTCATTTAAAATAAAGTCAACAATTTTCCTCAGATGATTTTTCTCTAGTCTTAAAGGAATAAGAAAATGATACTTATTTAAGAATTATGCAAAGTTAGTGTCCTGTTTAAAAATAGAAAAATTTACAAAAAAAAGTTGTCTTTCTAGCTTGAAACATTAGTTTCTAGATGGTTACCCTTAATATACTTACAGTAGATCGCTGTAACTGAAAATTGATGTTTCTATAAGAACCAAACATTGTATTTGGATAAATATCATTTAAAGCCTTGATGTGACTTGCAAACAAAGACAGAATTTCATCTTTCGCTTTTTCCTATATAAAAATGGATTAAAATAATCTGCTGTAATTAAAGTTTTACTACAATGGTTAATTTTATGTCATAAAGTTCATTTTAAAATTCCTATTATTTAAAGTAGGCCTCTATATTTTTTTTAAAAATGACCAGAACAAGGTGTTAAAAATATCAAGAAAATATTTGAATAAGTACCTTAAATTTGTCAAACATATGTTTATAAAGAAGATTGTCTGCTCTTAAACTCATAAAACAAGTGGTTTTATTTGAAATTATTTCCCTTTTCGACCTTGAACTCTGCCGATTAGCCTTTTCTGAGTATTTGCTGTAAAATGTGTACTCAGAGTCAGCCTGAAATTATAAAGTATTCAAAATTAATCTCAAAAACAAAGAAAATATGATAACATTATTTTTTTGAAAATGTGCATATCCAGAAATTTAGGTAATTAAATACTTCAGCATAAGTTTATTTTATTTTATTTCATTTCGTAGCATGCTTTTGTTTAGTTTTATTTTGTACCAATTTCAACTAAATATGTGATAAATACAAATTCTTCACACTACGTATCTTAGAAATTAGATTAAAAAAAATTCTTTTTTAAATTTTTGTAATTAGCTTGGAAAAAGGTTTATTGGAATTACATAAATATTTTTATTGTAAATATAGTTAATGAGAAAATAAATAATTATAATTGATGTAAATGGATCTTTAATAAGTTCAAAAAGCGTATAGTATTTATTAATAAATGAGTTAATACTCTTAATTGTTGATACCTCTCTTTTATATTTATGCTGAATGTCTTCAACAGGACTCCATTTTTCTCTCAGTTTTCTGTAAACTTCATCATTACCACAAATTCCAGTTGCTGCTCTTTTATGCCTGAAGGAAAATAATTATATATAAAAAAAGGAAGATATCTAAATTATTTTCAGTAATCATGATAGTAACAAAAACTATAAATAGTAAGCAGAAATATGACAGATAGCTAATACATGTATATATAACCAAAACACATTTTATTAAAGCTGGCATAGCATATTATTAATTTTTAATTTGGTTCATAATGGAATAAAGTAGGAGTTGGAGGCAAAATATAAATATAACAAAAAGAAAAAAAGCTCTTTATTAATTATTATCTCTAAATTAGGGTTCATTTGCATAGCAAGTCTAGATTTTACACATTTGTATGTATCTGAAATCTAATTCAGTCACAATTTTTTAAAGCTTTGAAGGAACTAATGTGATTAACAAAATGGAAAGCCCTGCATAAATAATGTGTTCAAACAGTTTAAAATTTATATTTTTTTTAAAGTTTAAATGTATGTATTACCTGTAAGGATCTAGATTCATATGAGATTCTGGATAAATTATGCTATGAAAACCTGCATTTTTAAAGTGGTTTATCGATGGCTCTATATGATATGTGGTATGCCCAGGAACTATTATATGACCTGAAATGCTGCCATCTATAACAGACAGATGGACAGAGCTGGTAGGTTCTCCTAAAAAGATACAAGAAAATACAACTGTAAAATGGCAATAACATAAAGAATTAGATTCACATACACTTTTTTTATTTAATTATTAAATACTTTTACTTATAGATTAAATGCCATTTTGGACTGTAATCATCTGAAGAATAACGTTTATTTAATGTAAACTTCATATATTAAAAACTTCTCAGTTTGAAAGGTAACTTTCAGTAAAGAAAAAAACAAAAAATTTAAATTACATTAATAAAAGATATTTTATAGGCCCAACAACTATATCAAATAATAATAAATGTAAATCATGTTTTAGAGTTAGGCTGTCATGCAGTCTATGCTTTTTGTTTAGACACAATAATCTTAATCTTTCCCAATCCTTACAATTTTATTACAAACTGGGTGAAAGCTATTTTACAAGTTTCAAATATAAGCTTATGGAAACAATTTTAATCACCTTCTAAGTGTCCATCATATATAAAAGAGGTATCCACCCTTTTTGGTGGCTCCCATCCAAATATAAGTTCATGGTTGTCAGCAAATATTGATTGAGATGGCTGTAACTGGACATTAAAAGTTCTGATGATGAAAAAAAAAGTAAAAATCAATGTTAGCTTGACAAAAATCATTATAAAGTCAATGCAGTGTTACATAAAAAGAATTTTTTTATGAGGCCATCATTTGAATGAGCCCTCACTAGCCAACCATAATCAATAGTGATGATTAATAATTCTTAATCCATACAACATTCATTTAGAGGCCCTAAAGTAGCAGTGATAAGATCTAATAAAGTAATACATAAATCTTGCACAATAAATTAAAAAAATCATGACTTTTAATAAGCATCTTTACAAAATAAATTATACTAAAATAATTGCTGCACTGACACATGTGCAAGTGAACAGCCAAGTAATTCACCATTTAAAAACCAAAAAAATAATAATCATGTTAAACATTTAAGCATTATGCACTATGAGGAAAAATTATTTTAGATATCTTTCCTTATTCAGACATACTTTCAACTTTAAATATTATGACTAATGATGGCAAGTATAAAGCCAAGTGTTATGTTTTTAGAATAACTTTATTTTAAAACAAGAAAAACTTCTGAAAAAGAATTTATAATTATAGAACTGAAGTTTATTACAAATTTGGACAATATTAAATCTAGTATATAATACTCTAATTTTTCTAATTTCACTAACATTAACACTTTATATGATATAATTATATGACCACTTGGAGTAGGTCTCGCAAACAAGAGATGAAAATTTGCAACCAAACATAGGAGGAATTGAAAAGGCCTCCCAAAACAGAGTGTGCTGGAGAGTGATTGCAGACGCCCTTTGCTCCGCAAGGAGCTCAAGGAACTTAGTCAAGTCATATAATTAACCAGAGCGATTCCTACATTTTTGGCGGCTCTGGGGAAAGGTATATTAAGGGGGGGACAAGAATCCACTAGCAAATATTAAGCCCTCTAATAATCTTTGAAAAGTGAAGCCTTCTCTGAAACTCCAACAGCTAAGTGATTTTAGCCTTGGGCCCCCTGACAAGTGTTCCAACAGTGGTTCTTAAAGGCTGACAAAATAAAATTTCCATCGGGGGGGGGGGTCACTCTTACAGATGGAGCCCGAGGTAGGTGCCTAGTTTGTATGTAAAGAAGTATGCCTGGTTGTTCTATTCTAGCTTAATCAAAGTTAATCAAATGTACACAACTTTGATATTCTTTTTTTTTATGTTTTAGAATATTTAAACATAAATATTAGCAATATGCTATGCCTTGACCACTTTAAGTCAATAATTTAGTTTAATTTCTCATCAAGAATTTTACAAGTGACAAACATAAGTTTTTTTTATCTTTTAACTTATTTATTCTGCAGCTTTGTATTAATCTCTTACAAACCTGTTGTATGCTTTGAAAGTAAATCTTAAGTAGCTATCTACAGAGCGTCTGACCCTGTTGTGTTTTTCATGTAGATGCTGTTGGTCAAACAGTAGTGGCTGATAATCTAGAATGTAATCATTCAATGGTACACCATCTGTGAAGAAAGAAAAAAAAACAATGCTGAAACTGTACCTCCGTAACTATGTCTACATTTCATATATAGGCCAGTCCAACGAAAGTGTAATATCTAATTTAATTCATCTATCAACATTTCATATAATGTATAGGCCAGTCCATTATTCACTTGGGGGGGGGGGATAAACCCAATGAACCTGTCAGCAATAAAGTGTTACACACGTTTGTCATTTATAATTAGTTGGCATATTTCTTTTAATTGAGCCCAGTTTGGCTGAGAATGCTGCACTAATAGCTAAACATTTTTTTTAATCTTTTTTTTTTTAAATCTAGACCAATAAAATGAAATCCCAATACAAATCAACAACTTTTTAATCTTTGGTTTCTTTCTTTGTCAATCTTATTAAAAAGATATTTATCAGTTAAAGTTTCAAGTGTGTGTAGGCCTATAAGTAAAGGGCCAACGGGGCAGATGAAATGTAGCTTTCATGTTTTTATAACCTCGGCATATGAAGGGATGTGGTTAGATCAACGCACAACCGTCTTTACTTCCCCAGCTTAAGTCAGGCACCCATTTAAAGCTGGGTGGACTTGTGGGACGACTTTGCAAATTTCACCTGGAAAATTATATGGTCCTTACCTAGGATCGAACCCAGGACTCTCGGGTCGACAGTTGAGTATCTACATCACTCGACCACCCGTCCCAGATGTATCCCTATAACTAAACAGTAAACCCCCTGCCCACTGTATAGTTTAACTAAAACTGTCCATTGCGCCGAATTGTGGTCAGTGATAGACTTGCAAAACTACATTTATGCCCATCTCAAATTCAAATCAGTATTTCCCTTATTCAGTCGTGTGTACAGCTCTAATATAACTCATTCATCAGACATAGACCTCGATGTCTATCATCTAAATAAGATCTATGGACAGAGTCGATTTTTCAATGACTTTAGTCAGCAAGGATAACAGGTTATTAATTTATTATTGCAAGTAGGTGTCATCAGACCAAGTCAACTGTCCACTAGAATGGTCACTACTACTGTCGACTCTTCAAGTCACTCATAATGCCTGAAAGGAAGCTTAGATTACCAGGTTACATATTCAAAGCCGGTGACGTAACAAGGTGGGGGACCGTCGGCAGTTACTTTGCTGCCAACCCAGGCATGGCATCTGCCGTAGTTAAGTTATTCTTTAAGCGTTGGGCGGCATTTTCAGAGTCCGCCCCCGGGCGGGACTAATGGCGGTACGCCGCTGAATGTACGCGTGCACATAACACTAACGCGGAGGCTAAGTGAGGGTGTGCCTCAGAATATAAATTTGATGTATACTTTACACTTTGCAGAGTTAAATAGGACTTGGAAAGAACTGTGTTAAAACCAGTGGCAGCGGGAGAGAACTCGTAAGAAAATACGTTGCCAGGCTACACTCGGCTGGGGTGGTGGGAGGGGGAGGCTGGAGACAGAGAGACGACAGTAGGCTTGCACTATTTCGCAACTCTACACTTGCACCTATGTAAGAAAAAAAAAGAGGGGGGAGGGGGGTCGGGAGCCACTGAATCACTAAACGACCGACACGACAGTTAATCGTTTATCAAAAGACTTCGTGATCCATTCTAGACAATTTTTTTTTTAATTCAACCCCACTCTGGGAAAGAAAATGAAGGTCATAGCATTGAAAGCAAGTGGCAAAGAAACCTACAATGGCGTGGGGGGAAAAGAAGGGAAGGGAGAGGGGGTAGAGAGAGAGAGAGAGAGAGAGAGAGAGAGAGAGAGAGAATCAAAATAATATGACCGGTTTAAATGTTGTATTTTTCAGGGCCCTTCCGGAGTTCGGGACCAGGGTACCCACCCGGTGTGCTCGCCGTTCAACCCGCTTCAGATCACAGGAGCCACAATCCCTGCCCTCACTGTAGGGCAGAGCACTGTTTAACATTTATGTCGCCCAGGGACGAAAGATTGTCGTCGCCTAGTAAGTTCGACAACTAAGTTCGGTTCATTTTATTTTAATTTCACAACTTTGTTGTAATAATTAGGGCTATAGAAGCCAATTCTAAGGGAAGACACTCTCCCTCCCCCCCCCCCCCCCCCATTATCATATTAGAGTCGATTGAATCATTAAATGACTCGTGGTTATTCGTAATGAACGTAACATTAAAACACCATAGATTTCTGTGTAATTATGATTATTCTAATTTGTTTTCTTTCGAATTTTTAATGAAGTTTTAATACAAAAAAAAAACTCACTGAATTTCCTTCAGACTATTAACTTGGTCCATTATGTCCACTATCTATTCATATTTAAAAAAAATAGTTGTTTTATTACTGGACCCCCCCCCTCCCAACCCAGTGCCGTAGCGAGTTTAACTTGCGCCCGGGGCACAATACCTTTTTAGCGTCCCTCACATTCGAAAACCGTATAATATTATATGTAAAATATACCATTTGGCGCCCTTTTGTGAATAGCACCCGGGGCATGATGCCCCCTTGCCCACCCCTCGCTACGCCTCTGCCACCACGCCACCCCCCTATGTCGCCCAGTCAAAAAATTCCTTAAGGTATGCTCTGCCGTAAGCTAAGATTATTGTTAAAGCTCACATTACGTAGTTACAGATGGTAAAATGACCTTTTTACAAATATTAAAAAAAAATTGGGCATGTTATAACCCGAACAACGCCCAAGCAAGTATTATTTTACTAATATATATATATGTATATATATATATATATATATATATATATATATATATATATATATATACTAGCAGTACCCTGCAAAACATTTGCATAGAGTTATATCCCCTTAGGCTTGATCGGTAGGCTGGGTTATTGTTGGTTTCGGGCAGATCCGATTTTTTTCATGATTATATTTTAAACTGGAATACTGTTATATTAATTATTTACTTTCGATTTAACACAGCGCCCAAATCGCTATTATTATATATATAGAGAGAGAGAGAAAGAGAGGGGGGGGGAGATACTGTACATCTATATATACATATTTTCCGTGTCAAGTTTGTCTGCAGTAGATCGAAAGTAAGAATACTGTTGCCTGTTTAATTATTAATGGTCTCTTGCCTGCCTATCGATTGGATAAATGTTTTTTTTCGTGTTAAATTCTCATAACATACAATAAATAGATCCATATAATTACATTGAACTATTCATGGTAACCCAAAAGTTACGCTTTCTATGGTATATCTGTATACAAAAGGTTTTGCAGCGTTCAGCCAATGTATATAAATAATATACAGACCCAATTAGTTATCTACTCTTATCTTCTAATACAATTTAAAAGTAAATATATTCATTTCAATTTTTAAAAAAATGACAGAAACAGCAGAAATCTTGATTTACTCTAACGGCACAATGTCAATTGGATCAAATGTTTCCAGGTCACTTCCTAGAGTAGGGGGGATACAGGATTGGGGGTGGGGGTGGGGGATCAGAAACCGTATGCAAACATGATTATGCAAAACTGTAAAAAAAAAAAACCCAGACATAGAGCACATATTTGAGTTAATGCAGAGTAAACAGTTGCTAATGTAGTCAAGCGAGTAGTTCAATCGAGGTAAGTAACATGGTCGTCAGAGATGGAAGAGTAGAAATTGTGTAGAATCATTGATGAATACGTAATATTATAAATGAAAAGTGAGGAGTTATGTTTAATCGACGTTCCAGTTTTGATATATATATATATATATACATATATATATATATATATATATATATACATCTATATATATATATATATATATATATATATATATATATATATCGCAGTGGCTACGGGACCATCAAGCGGGACTCCGTATTTTTTTTTTCCAGGTACCAGCAATAGATATTGCTCCACACCAGGCCCGTATCCAGGTCAAAGTAAGCAGGGGGGCACCAATACCCAGCAAGGGGGTACTTTCTCATTTTAGTTACTTTTGCTTTATTTTTTCCTCTTTTTCTTCTTTTTAAGCGGGGGGGGGCACTACACACCTAGCGGGGGGCACGGCCCCCCAGTGCCCCCCCCTTGGCTACGGGACTGCTCCACACCTAACCCTATCCCTAACCCTATCCCTAATCCTAACCCTAATATAATTACTGGTACCCGAAAAAAAAAATACGGGCACCAGCCATATTCCTGACACTAATATAACGGCGCTTGATGGTACCGTAGCCACTGCGTGTGTATATATATATACCTAAATAATTTGGGAGTCAACATTATATGGAAGTAGAGTAGAGCAGAGAGACGTAACTGTCATAGGAGTGGGAAGGCATTTTTTTTTTGTAATACTCCACACAGGGCGCCACTATGCAGTGTCACACTATTGTCCACGAGTGAGTGAAGTCCCTGTAAGGATGAGATGGAATCTCTTAGATCCTATAAAGCAGTGGCCCCCAACCCTCGGTCCCGGTCCGTGGAACGAATGTTACTGGACCTCCCAAGAAATGTTGAATTATTTCCTTTACATTTATCTGCGACTTTCCATAGACGAGAAATAATCAACGACTCCCCCCCCCCCACCCTTTCCAGTGGGCCGCGATGAAATTATCAAACGCTGACCGGTCCGTGGCGAGGAAAAAGTTGGGGACCACTGCTATAAAACACTAATGGGACGGTTTTTGCAGTGCCCTTCTTTCTCCTCTCCCCCCCCCCCATCAAAGCCGATAGTGCAATGGCCAAGTAGGCATAAAGGGGACTTGAGCCAAAACCTGAAAAATTTTTCCCATGGTCCTCACCAGAGATCGAACCAGGCAGGTACCTTCAGGTTGACAGTCGAGGGCTGTACCGCATACATTTCAGACACATTGACACATACATTGTAGGGTGCTGATTAAAAAGCAAATTAAGTTTTAATCTTTTTTTTTTACGTAAAAAAAAATATTTACGTGAAATGCTGGCCAGAAGAGAAATCACAACAGCAGCCAACCAAACAACCAAACTGCAGCTATCCATCGATTGGAGGAAATTCGGCCCCGGGGGGGCTTGTTGTTTAATCCAAGTAATAAAACGAAATATGGTTGGTATTACCAATTAACAAAATATTTTAAACCAGTTTTTATTATCTCTGATTAAAGGACAAAATTCAGTGGACTAAATTTTGCATTCATTTCTGTCAGTGGGTCAGACTTTTTGTGTAGTATTTTGTACTTCATATGTCGGCACAAGGCTTGTCAAGGATGGCATTGGAAAAAAAACAACTTGTAATTTGAAAGACTTCGGGTATTTCCTATTTACACAACACAGAACATCCAACACAGTGGCTGCATTGCATGCTATGAATGCATCTTATACACAACACGTCCCGACCACAAATAACTGCAGTGTGTAGCACAGCATTCTATTCACTGGTAAGTCTGGCAAGTCTCAAACCTGAAATTAAAATGATAATAAATTAATTAAAAAAAAAAATAAAAAAAAAACAGCAACATAAGTACAGTATGGAGTGGAGTGCACTGGAATGGTGTGCACTGGAATGGTGTGCACTGGAATGGTGCGGTAAACGAAATGGCTAATGTTAAATATTTAAAACTTAAATAATGATATCAATACAAGAAAAGTCCACTTGTTTCTTATGTCCAAAATTAACATATTTACAAATGGCTTGGTATCCAAAGAAATGGTAATTTTCTTTGACCAGTGGATCTCAAAGTATGGGCCACGACTCACTCTAGGGTCGCGAGTTGATTTGAAAGGGGTCGTCGAAAATATTAATAATTATTTAATCGAGAATGTATACAATTAATTTTAACTTTTCCTTCATTACTGGTGGGTCGCGAGGATCAAACATGTTTCTAAATGGGGCGCTAATAGCAAAAGTTTGATAACCACCGTCTTTGACCATTTGATGAAAATTCATCCATTCATGATATTAAATGTATTCACTCATTGTATTAGATTTATTCATTCATAGTATTAGATGTATTCATTCATAGTATTAGATGTATTCATTCATAATATTAAATGTATACATTCACAGTATTATTCACTCGTAGTGTTAAATGTACAATCCACAAAAAGTTAAATAAACAAAACAAAAAAAAAACATTCAAGAATTCCTTCATGTCACGAAGTGCCATAATTGAAAGTTTCAATGACGTCAGTCAGTCAAAGTACGCCCGATACCTGGGCTCAGATTTCATAATGTGTGTGTGTGTGTTTGTGTGTGTGTGTATGTGTGTGTATTTGTTTTATTGATCATGTACGGTCAAGGGTGGATGGTGGCACGGCTAATGGCATAACTTACGAATAATTTGCATATAAATAAATTCTTTAAAACTTAGATTTATTTATTAATTTGAGGGGGGGGGGATAAATTCAACTTACGAAAAACTTTGAAAAATAAAAATAAAATAAAAAACAACAACAACAACATGACCTGTGTTTTGAAACAGGACGCTATTGTTTACCAGATTCCGTTGTCCAAAACATTTTTTTTCTAAACTCCTATAGTAAGCCTACTTACTGTGTCCAGTCTGTACTTAATGTTCGTCATTTCAGTTGTAAAACGTAAAAGACAAAGGTCACAGGTATTTTTTATACATGTATAAGTATAGATAAAAAGTACAACTATCAAATATATTTTATTGTAATACTGGGGGGGGGGGGTGTTGGACTGCCTTGTTCAGGTGTTCTAAACTAAATATAAAAACGACACAGGGTGAGGGGGGGCGTGTTGTCACAGACCAGGTGATTGGTGGGTCAAGAGACAAGAGATCTGATCTACGTTCTTACACAGTTGCCGGGTTTTGATCACTGATAGCATCCCCCTTCCCCCTTTCTCCCACCATCCAGACGGAAAAAGAACAAGAGTGCTTACAGTAGATAAACATAACCATAAATATCAATATGAAACCATAAATAGCTATATGAAACCATAAATATCAATATGAAACCATAAATAGCTATATGAAACCATAAATAGCTATATGAAACCATAAATAGCTATATGAAACAAAAATAGCTATGTGAAACATTAAATAAGTAAATGAAACCATAAATAACTACATGAAACAAAAATACACATTACAAAACGACGAATAACTAACTATATGCTGAAAAAAAAATACACACTAGTTTTCAGTTTTTTAAGTCAAGCGAATAGGTATAAATAGCATTAATTTATGTAAGTCAAGCAAGTGTGTATCAATAGCATTCAGTTATGAAAGTCAAGCAAGTGTGTATCAATAGTTCATATAAGTACGGACAGACTGAAGATATATGGAAACTTATTCAGAAGAATCGGGGACATACGTCTCGCACCTCCAGTTATAATTAGATGACAATTTACGTTAAACAAAACTCAGCTACCTAGTCATTCTGAAAACAGAGATCGAAAATATTTAAGTCGAAATGATAAACAAACTGGCAAGTGTCAACAGAATCTAACATTAAACCGCTCCATCTCAAATAATGAATGTCCTACGACGACATGATTTAGTAAACGCGCTAGCCGTAAAATTAAACATTTTCTTTATCATCATTTTTTTTAAACCTATTTCCTACTTCCATTTGTTCATTATGATTATGATAATGTAACTTTACGTTAAAAAAGAAGACGGGGAAAAAACCCAGCTCAAAATTCAAATATTTGGTTTCTGTTTGATCATATTATCCATCTGTGCCGAGTCCAAAAATGAAACTTTTAAGTCAAAAATAAAAACCAGCATCTTAAGCCTGTTTCATTCTAGACACAGGACGTGTTAGCGCATTTTCGTATTATGTATCAGTACGTATATAGTGATTTTCTTGGTGCCATTTTATACTGTAGAATTTTTTTTAAATCTGAAATTTAAAAAAAAATAATTAGATTTTATTCTGAACATTAATAAGTTTGATCAGTAGTTAGAATGTCTCTGCTTGAATTAGACCACTTTATTTGAACCAGGATTTTTTAGAATGGAAAATGAGGTCATATGACACCTCAGCAGGTTCGAACTGCCAACTACAAGAGGTCAGATCGCGAAATGGACTTTTGATGCAGGAATGGCAGGCCAAGACCTACAAAAAAGTATATACATCATGGGTCTAGGGCTTATGGTTGCTGAGATCTAGTGTGATGACAGACGGACAGACAGACAGACGGACAAAACGGAAACAATAGCGCATTCGACTTCTCGAAAATGCGCTGAAAATCCGAGGCACTTTCTGTACAATAGTGATCAAACAATCTCTGGTAACTGAGTAGATTTAGCTAAGAAAACGCCACAGAAAAACAGCAACATTTTGCAATAGTGATACCCCTTTACCTTGTTAATAACTTCACAGCTTAGTAGATTTAAACTAATTAACTAATCCCGGCAAAGGTATTCATGATTCATCACCAGTGGGTCTCAGTACTTAAAGACTTAGCCCAAAAAGAATTCTATTGATTTCATTCGTTTTATGGGTGTCCACAATATTTTTTTTTATATTTTTTTAGCGGATGGTTTTTTTTTTTAAATAGTGATTTATAAATTGCAACAAACTACACCATATCTATTTACTTCATTAATGTGTCATACACATTTTAAAAAGTACATTTTTATAAAAAATTAACTCTTTGCAGGGTCATAGAAAATGACACTTTCATCCCAAAACACTAGTTTAGATAGTTATGTAAAAAAAAAAACTTGATAGACTGTTAACAAAATTACACCTTTTTTTTTATCAAAATGGCATAACTAACGCTGTCCCATCTCCATCTCTCGGAGATTTCCCAAAATTGGGGTCATGGGGCGTTTTAAGTTGTTAGCGACGCCAATGATCTCAAAAATAAACATTAGCCTACTTCTCTCAATATTCCACACCAAGTGCTATAAAAGCAAACACCGTGGTTTTTTTTTTTTAAAGAAAGACAGTGTACTATTTCACTTGGCACACACTGCATGCACAGCCTATATAATGTTCCTGGCATACACACACATACATCACCTTACTAAACATAGACTACATGTAGCAGCATTATCATACGCTTTATTGTTGAGTATTTTCAGCCCAGTATTTAAGACAAACTGTCCAGAAAGTAAAATTCGGACATAGGTTGATTTGAAAAAAAAGCGGATATAGGATTAAATAGTTCAGGCTGTTTTTCTTTTTAGAGAATTTTTTTTAACTGCACTTTTTAAATATACCTTTGTATTGTACTTTTATATATACCCTTGTACTTATAAAGAGATACGTGTGGATATCTCTTAACACAAACACGTATTTCTTTACACATATCAAATAGATATTACATTCAACGAATAATTGGACGTGACAGTGGCTGGTTGGTCAGCTGACATTCTAATGTGGCACTATCACTGAACCATAAAGATTAGTGTCAATCCGTCGAGAATTAGTGACACTCGCCAGGCAGAGTCACCATGGAGACAAAAATGGAACAACAGTCTTTACTACTTCGATGGAAACGTAAAAAAATGCTCGGCACTCTCGAACCCACGAACCAATCTACCTGAATGTATATTCTAGGACAATCTCATCCACAGAGGCTCAACAGGGGCAAAGTTGTGTCACGGGGGTCTCCTACGAGATGATGGGCCACTAAATTCAACTGATTACCCACAGTTTATTCTTAAAGAGTTGTTGATGGTGCCCAATAATCCAATATGTCCTGAAGTGGCTATGATGGTATTAATGCGGCCTGTAGGCAGGGCCGCTTTATCATATAGGCACAGTAGGCACTGTGCCTAGGGCCTACGGACTTTTCAAGGGCCTACGAAAGCCAGAATGGCAAATAAGTGCCGGTGCATTCTTGAAAAATATAAAAAAATGAAATCGGAGAGGGCCTACGACTTTGAAAGTGCCTAGGGCCTACGATGACCTTAAAACCTGCCTGTAGGTTATATTAAGCAGAAACTTGAACAAATACACTCTGGTCCTTAACTGTAAAAAAAAAGAAGTGCACACATTCCCATATGACTATGTGTGTTTATGTGGTTGTGTTTGTTTATGTGTGTGTGTTTGTTTGTGTGTGTGTGTTTGTTTGTGTGTGTGTGTTTATGTGTGTGTTTGCCTTCATCTGATTTTAAATTATCGTGAGAGTTTTTTTTTCTTCTTTATTCATCAGGGTGTGTGTGTGTGTGGTGGGTGGGGGTAAACTCAGTGGACTGGAACTCTGTAACTGTAAGTGAAATATGTGAATAGACCAGCATAAGGAAGCTGGAAACATGTGTTGGTACATAAACACACACACACACACACACACACACACACTGATACTGTGTTGGTACATACACATACTGAAACTTTAGGAGAAACAAAGAAGTTGAACTGACTGAAGAACCAAGACAAAGAATACAGTAGATGTATTATTTTCACCGGTGACACAAATGTGACAAAGTTTACATTTTCCCGCACTCCGATACTCCATACCATAACAGATATATGTATGCGGCCCAACAGTTGTGTTCAGGGTCTTTCAGGGTGTGTCATCAGCAGAGACTTCCTGAGGTAATTGAGGCCCTACACCAAAGTATCGATCAGGGCCAACCTGGCATCAGATTTAAATAGGAATCGATACTGACCAAGTTTGACTATAACGGTTCTGTCGGAAACAGTATCACGTGCACGATATTAAAATAGCAAATGAAATAGACAATAAATTGACGGTGTGACAGACAATAACAAATGGGTGATAAAAGAATTATTCAGACATTAAGAACTATTTATTGACGATTTTTGGTTTATTTCTTATATGCCTAGCAAAATAAATAAACGTGCAGCCATTAACATTTGACCTGGTTATAGATTTAAAGAACATGCGGGGACGGAAGCAAGTCCGTCTTAATTTCAAAGTACGCGTCTTACTTGTCAATGACATTTGGGTGATTTCTCCAAGAATGGATCTCGAAGTGATCTAAAAAGTAAGGCGCCCAGAGATTTAATAATTACTTAACAGAGAATGTATGAAATTATTTCAGTTTTTTTTTCTTTTTTTACATGTTGGACGCGAAAACCGGGACATCTTTCTCAGCGGGTCGCGCTAATCTTAAAGGTTTTGGGAACCACCGTCTTTGATAATTTCGACAAGGACCTTTTATTTTTAGTTTAGAAAAATTGAAGGGGTGGGGTGGGGCGCAATAAAAACTAAGAAAAAAAGCGGTGAAATAAAGGGAGAGTGATACATATAGCCTAAGAGCCTATAACCAAAACTTTGCAAATAAGAATAGTGTAAACAGATTCGAAACAAAAAAAAAAAAGCGAAATGAGGTAGGCCTATTATCGAATGAGGTAGACATAATTTCACTTCTGTAAACACTACACATTTAATTAATGGGAATTTATGTCTTTGAACAGGTTGGTCCACGTTGTCAATGTTGACTTTACCCCAAGGGGGCTTTACTACAGATTCCCCCACACCCCCACCCCCACAGCACCACCCAGGGAATATATATTAAGAGATAGAATGGAGTACAGCGAAAATTCGCATATGTTTAAATAACTGACTAAAAATATGTTTGGGGGGGGGGGGATACAAGACACTCTATGATGTAGGTAGCGTAACTAGGGAGGGGCGGGCGGGACTATGCCACAATACAGGGGCGTCATTTTTTTTATAATTTTGTTTGTAGTTTTCGGAACTGAAATGGGTAGACATCTTTATAGTGGTCCTTGGGCGCCACTTACGCTAGTCAAGTTGCTGCACTTATGGCTATAAATAGATTTCTGAATATAAAGACTAATCGTTGGCGATTGATTCAGAATCAATTTACATTTTAAAACTTTATAATTTGATTTCACAACATATCTAGCACCTATTTAATGTTTGTTAATTTCAACATATCTAGCACCTATTTAACGTATGTTAACTTCAACATATCTAGCACCTATTTAACGTTTGTTAATTAATTGTGTAGGCTGTTGTGATTAATTTTATTTATATTGATTTATTTAACGTCTTTCTGCTAGTCACCACATTTCACAGAGCATATTATAAAAAAATAGACTGTACACGACCACTCTTCTGTTCTTATGAGTTTCCATATCCAGTACACACATAATGAGCTTGGATGCGTATAGTCAATCAGGACGTTAAAAGCTACAGCCATCAGTAAACTATCCGATGAAAACATGATGAAAACAGTGAGTAAAGTCGAAGAGTGGATCAAACACACAGAAAGCAGTGAGTAAAGTCGAAGAGTGGATCAAACACACAGAAAGCAGTGAGTAAAGTCGAAGAGCGGATCAAACACACATGCACACGGACACTTTACGGTAGTGAAATAATTCTTATTTTTAAAAAAAACGTATGTGTTGTAACACTTGACATGTAATGGTGAGTCATGTTAGTACAGACACATTTAAATTAGACATTTGGATTATGTGTCGACATTCTGGGCAAAGTTAAGTGCGACCATAATTCTTTATCAATATCCGCCGGACGGGGGAAGATGACAGTGTTATTGTTTGTTGTCACACAGGCGGCCTTAGGAAGATGGGGGGGGGGAAATTGAGACCATACAACCACCCCCCTCAGGCCCCGCGCTCAATGGGGTCCCCGCGATAGCAGTAGTATTTTGAAAACGATTTGTAGCAGACAGTTACGTATCTAACCACTTCACCGCACTTAAAACACTCTCTACGACATTTTTAAATATGCCTGCTGTGGTTGTAACTTGTAAGTGCTAATGAGAGTGCAAGTACCAAGTACCCCCTTATAGCGGCTACTGTTTCGAGGCCCCGGCGAACCGAGCTGCTCATGAAATTAATCCCACAAATAGTATCGTGGGGAAAACATAGCATGTATAGAAATGGCGCTGTCAGAGCATGCTAGACAGAACTTTCAGGGCCACTGCCAAAAAAAACAAACTAGGGCCCGCGATTAAACTCTCAAAACTGGGGGCTCATTGTCCCCCCCTCTTCGCACCTAAAAAGGGGCCAGTTTCATTGCAGGAATTGTACGTAAATAAAAATAAACTACGAAAGCGGAGGGGCCCCAAAACTCGATTCTCCTGATAAGTGTTCGGCATGCTCCCAACCCCCCCCCTTACTGCGACGTACCTGAAACTATACGCCCGCCCCCCCCCCTCCTATCGGACTAAAGCAGAGTGTAAGGCCCTACGCCAACCATTTAAAAGATTGAAATATAAAATAATCCATCATCAATGGTCATGCATGAAGACGTCACGTGTGCAGTGTTAAACGGGGTTTATAGTAGATACGGACTCTCTTTAAAGACATAAAAGATAACTTAAAGAGTTTTAGCCTAATGTGGACCATTCGTGGGATCTACTACATCTGTCATTAAACCAAAAACAACAGATGGCGTCAAGTTAGTAAAAAGATTATGCAGTCCAACAGACCACTTCAAATAATCAAACGATTATAGCAATCGACCGAGTTGTCTTCGCCATAGACAATTATGGCATTCATATACAGACCATTCATACGGCGTGATATTACCATTTCCACGATACCAACTGCACTATCAGAAAGGGCCAAAAGTACTAAAATACGACAAAAGCCCGCCCCTAGCTGTCGGCAAAATAGGTGCAGCCCGGGGCAGAGCACCCGCTCAATTTACGCCATAGAGTCAGGCACGCCAAGAGGGGGGGGGCAGGGGGGTCATTGCAGAGGGCCCGCATCTGTAAGGGGACCCGGCCGCCCCGACCATATCAATTTTTTCACGACTTATTGTTTATTAAGGGGCCCGCAATGATGTCCTGCCCTGGGGCCCGTGTTGGCTCTCGGCGCCACTGCATAGAGTGTAACATTAAGATACCTGTTGCATTATGATTCTTTTATAAGTCTAAATATATTTTACAGAAAATGAAAATTAACAAGCTGATAAAAAGGAATAAATCTTTTTTGCTTGACAGTTGAACCGATGTAACAATGGCTGTTATGTTTGTGCTCTTCAAAACAGAAGTCAACAATAAAGCTAATTCCTGTTAGACTGTCTAAGACTTTCACCAACAGTCATTACAATGTACGACCCTCCCCCTCCCCACTATCCTTTTTCACAATTACCGCCACACAAATATACAGTCTGTTACTACCACCAAGGGACTAAAGTGATTAGACACTTGAATGAACACAAAGTACACCACCATCACACAACCATTTGTTAAGTCAACATTTGAAAAACCAACCACTTGAGAGTTGATGGAGTGAGTAGGTAAACACAGGTAGCGATCATTGTTGTGTAGACGTTTTGTGGACATACTCCGGAGGTCATTGTTCTGGTTGGTCGGGTTGACAAGTTTACACGAAATGTATTACACGTTTGACGGTCAGTTACTAAGACTCCAGGTACAACATCACCAGTCACACTCTTGGTACAGCATCATTGACACCAGAGCGCATCTTTATCAACAACTAACAGCTAAAGTAGCGCATTATTACCACTTAAAGTACAACTTTAGCAGCACTCATGGTACAGCAATACTAATGCTCAAAGTACAGCAGTACGATCATTCAAAATGCAATATTACCGACAATCATTGTACATCATAACTATTATTACTAACACTCAAAGTACAGCAGTACTAGCATTCAAAGTGCAATATTACCGACAATCATTGCACAGCATTAATATTATTACTAACATTCAACGTAAAAATAAACCAAATTATAGTGCCGCTTTAATAATAATTATATTGCAACTTTACCAACAGTTAAGTGCAATTTTTGCAACTCTCAATTCACATATATTTGCGCCAAAAACTTCTACATAAAAATCAAGTTAATAAGCCAGATCAGACAAAAAAGCTAATTCACATTTTTTTATTTGTGTATTTTAACTTTCACTATCTTAAGTTAGCCTTCATCTCGCCCTACCTATGTCAATTTTCATTTATCAATTCTGACATTACCATAAATAAAATTTAATATACAATGTTTTTTTTTCAGCTTGAAAAACATAAATATCATCATTTTCACACGAAAAAATAAACTTTAATACGAACTGTTAAAGTTTTAAACACATCATATTGCAAACATCCATTCGAGTGTGAACTTACGATTCAACTTTACAACAATTCAGCAACTATAAAACATAATTTGAATGCAATTAGCGTTGACCGGTGTAAAGGGGAAAACTAGGAAGCTTCCATTCAAATAAAAATATGGCCGTATGGTCTAATCCGGGATGTCCCCACCGGACATTTTTTTTTTTTGCAAACTCACAACCACATAGGAATGACTCATTTCATATATGGGTTTGGTCAAACGTATCAGTCCCAAACTATCTGAACTAGCGCGTGACAGTACAGTCTGGTCACGGTCTGATATTTTAAAATTAGAATCGGTTGTTTTTTTTCATTTTTAACTTCTCTGAGAGATAATAAAAAATTGCGACATGGTGGAAGGGTGGGGGGTGCTGGAAAGACAAGTTTGTTTTCTTTTTTATTTCGCCTTAAATCCGGTTCCGTTTTTTTTTACATAAATTGATATGAGATCGTGATAATGAAACTCATGTAAAAAACAGGTAAAAAGTTGGAGGCGGGGGTACAAAACAAAACAAACAAACAGAAAAACCCCGTAGGACAATTTACGGCGTCTTTATTTTAGACTCGGATATCAAAATAGTGGTTTCCCGAAATGTGGATCAGAGGTGTGCGGATCTTGAAATTTAGCGTCCGCGTCCGTCCGCGGATTTCTATCAATGATCGGCGCCCGCGTCCGCAGAATCTTACAACATTGGTCCGCAGTCATTCCGCGCGTCCGCATTGCTGAAATTTAGTTGTTTAAATGACTTGAAATTTTTTTTATGGTAACGCTAAAGAAGATCCGCGTCAGCCCGCGAGTCCGCAACTTAGCCATACGAAGCGTCCGCTGTCAGTCCGCGGATTCGGAAAAGTCTGCGGATCTGCGTCCGCAAGCGGACGCGTCCGCTGTCCGCTCATCTCTGATGTGGATTCATAGCAACTAAATCTAGTGCAGCTGAGCGTAAAGTCCCTAAAGCGCCATCGGTGCTTATGAAAGGGTTGTGCGGTTAGCACAGCCGCATTTTAATTCCCCAAACTTAAAGTCAGGTACCCATTTAAAGCTGGGTGATCTTGTAGGACTTGAGACAACTTTCACTTTGACCTGTGAGACAATTCTTTCTCGTGGACGTGGCTATTGTTATTGTCCGTAGTCCTTATGGCGGCCTTAGAGGGGGGAAAGGGGGGGGGTTGAGACCACACACACCAATCCCCTCAGGTCCAGAGCCTACAGTTACGTATATAACCACTTAACCCTCTCAACGACATTTTAAATGCCTGCGGTTATAAGTGAAACTGGCCATTGAAGTACCAATTGCCCCCACCTCTCGTGGTTACTGTCACCGAGGATCGAACACGGGTCTCTCACGTCGAGTGTCGAGCGTCTACACCACTCGGCCATCCGTCCCACTGGTGCAGCCTGAGTACCTGTTTACACCATTATTGTCTGATAACAACCCCTTCCACCACCCCCTCATAATGGCGAATGAACTACATCTGAAATATAGTATTTCCAATACTGGCGCTAGGTTTCCTGCAACATTGTCGGATTTCTGCATTCCTATGTGTGAATCTGAGAACCCTTGGACCAAATTATATATGTTTTGAAATACAAATGTGTAGCTTTTACATACATACATACATACATACCAGAGATGAGCGGACAGCGGACGCGTCCGCTTGCGGACGCAGATCCGCAGACTTTTCCGAATCCGCGGACTGACAGCGGACGCTTCGTATGTTTAAGTTGCGGACTTGCGGACTGACGCGGATCTTCTTTAGCGTTACCATAAATAATTTCAAGTCATTTAAACAGCTAAATTTCAGCAATGCGGACGCGCGGACTGACTGCAAACCAATGTTGTAAGATTCTGCGGACGCGGATCATTGATAGAAATCCGCGGACGGACGCGGACGCTAAATTTCAAGATCCGCACACCTCTGATACATACGTGTCTATGGGTGTATAATTGTACACAAGTGTGTGTTAGTCAAGCGAGCAAAAGAAAAATATAAATTATACTATATGTATGTATGTATGTGTGTGTGTGTGTATGTGTGTGTGCCATATTGATAAAAACACAAAAATTAACTTACAAAATCAACTTAAAAGTTTAAGCCAACAACAGGAGTTACCAAATGTACGGACGCACAGTGTATATAATTTATTGTCGCTACAAACGATATCGCTTGAGCATGAATTTAAAAACAGGAAGCATAATACAGGTGTAAACAAGATTTACTGTGGCTCGATATCAACTGACGTATGTAATGTTCCATATAGAGTTGTAACAAAATTAACATTACGTGGGCAACTAAGAAGTGGCCAGATTGTGGTAAAATGTGAACCAACTATGGACAACTAGGAAGTGGTCAGATTGTGGTAAAATGTAAACCAACTATGGACAACTAGGAAGTCGCTAGATTGTGGTAAAATGTGAACCAAATGTGGGCTACTAGATCACTGGAGTGCACATTTAACAAATCCCGTCGTAGTTGCGGGCATACAATATCGCGATCTGTAGTTAATTACAGCAAGCTGTTACTAAATGACGCACAGACACCAAGTTCAGCAGACTTAGACCCTGCCCAACATTGTTACCATCTGTTTAAAACTACAGAACGAAACTTACTTTGTTATGTAACCTCATGACTAAATACATGTAGGATGAATATTAAAAATATTATATATATATAACAGACAGACAGACAGACAGAAATACAGACAGACAGATGCAGACAGACAGACAGACAGACAGACAGATAGATAGATAGATAGATAGATAGATAGATAGATAGATAGATAGATAGATAGATAGATAGATAGATAGATAGATAGATAGATAGATAGATAGATAGATAGATAGATAGATAGATAGATAGATAGATAGATAGATAGATAGATAGATAGATAGATAGATAGATAGATAGATAGATAGATAGATAGATAGATAGATAGATAGATAGACAGATAGATAGATAGATATGTAATAAAACTGGGTTTGTTTTTAGAGAAACTTTTTTTTTTCACTGTTACTGGAAACATCGAATAGGCCAAATCGGCATTTAACTACATCCAAGAAAGAGATGCATCACTTATCAGCGCAACTAGCCGTGACGTAATAGTGGTGAGTGGGGAGGGGGGGGGCTCAAAGTCAATTGTCCAACCCGAGTTCATTTTACAAGGAGGGTGTCCTTTTGACAAATGCAATATACATTTTGTATCATGAACATTCCTAACTCGTATGGGGTTTTGGTAATATTAACATTTTTGACGCCTTTCCCCAATCCAATAAATATATATATATATATATATATATATATATATATATATATATAGATATATGTATATATATAAGATAAAATAAACCCACATTGATAAATAAATACATACATATATTAAAAAAAAAGAAAAGACACACAGCACGGAACCTGTTAGATCTGTAAACATAAATAAGTACATGTATACCTAGTTTAGTCATCTAGCCCCGCCTCGCCCCCACCCCCCTCCCGGGTAATACCACAGGTATGGTGCAATCTACCTTTCTGTCTGGTGATTGGTCACGACACGGTTTAACACACGCACACAGATGACCTAAATCATGATCACCTGACAGGACTTGAGGGAAAACTGACATCAACTGCCCCTAAGTCATAACGGTCCTCCCCCCGCCCCCCCCCCCACACACACAGACACAAACACAAAAACAGTTACCTATATAAGACAAAATTTTCACAAAATGTATAGGCCCTATTTATTGATTTATTTTTTCGTGGTGTATGTCAGTTGGCTATTGGCTATTGTGTGTTGTCTTCAGTCCATTGCAGCACACACACACGTATGCTTTCATTATTTCTGCTTTTAATCTCGTGCAAGTTAAGTGTTCCACCGGGGGGGGGGGGGGGGTGAGAGTTACAGATTCCAGTTCCATGACTTAAAAAAGTATTAAAAAAAACTCTTAAACCATACGATAGTCTAAAAAAAATAATTTGAAATCGCTAAATTCATTCCTGGATTAAGTTATAAAAAGACGTTATATGTAACGTCTTATTTTTTTTTTTATTTTAAAGTAAACAACAAGTTGTCAAACAGGACACAGCCAGTTTATCTCTAATCAACACAAAACACACAATCCGATGACGTCATTACAACGTGGTAGTCTTACAAACACAGTACATGTATTAGTATTGCACACATTGGTCTCGAAAATAAAAATAAAAAAAAGTCCACATAGAAATGGGGGATGAAATGGCGGTGAGAGCGACTGGCGAACCAGTGATAACAGAAGATAAAAAATCGTTTGTAGATTAACTTGAATGTGATTCCTTGACTTGTCATGCATACATCATATCAATTTACAAACCAAAAAACACTCAGAAATGATTAATTGCCACAACATGGAGTTGATTATTTTGAAATTGTTTTTATGTTCCTGTAGTTATATATATATATATATATATATATATATATATATATAGTGCTTTTTTGTGCCGGGGAAAAAATTATTACTTTTCTTGTATTTTAACGTGTATTATTAATTTAATATATTCTTAATTTGTTGAAATTGAATTATTTTAAAACTGACCGCAACGCAATAAGAATTAAGATATAAAACGCGAAACTGCAAACTGGTAGTTAAAAGTTAGGCAAATCCATCACTGAGTACCGGCACCTATTTTATTTTTTACAAAAAAAAAAAGCACTGTAAATATATACTAAATGCGGAGCAAAATTTAACGGATGCTTGCGAGGCCCCTCTTCTAATCTTTAAAAGCCTGTGACAAGGGCCTTGACTGATAGTTATACGCTAAATGTAAAAATTGCGGGGCCCCTGCCAGGCGCGGGGCCAATTTGGAGAATCGGCCCATGGCAGGCTCTCCCTCCCTCCCTCCCTCTCTCTCACACACACACACACATATATATATATATACAGTCGATTCCGCTTAATTGGGACACATCGGGACCGAGGCTTTTTGTCCCAATTAAGCGGCTGTCCCAATTAAACATACAAATTTACTATTGGCTTCTTCATTTGGTTTCTCTGAGATTTGTCCCAAATAAGCGGCTGTCCCAATTAAGCGGTGTCCCAATTAAGCGGAATCCACTGTATAGGTGTGTGTGTATGATTACATTTATTTGAAAACGAATTTAGGTTTTAAAGGGTACGACTTTAGTTACACCTATTAAATGGACACGAGAATAGAGAAGAAAATAAAAATGTCCCCGGGTCAAACAATTTAAGTTTATACAAAGCGACGTCCCTGAAGGAGAATGTGGACCAGAGTTAACTGCCCTTTGTGTTCGCAATACGATTGTTATTTTAAACTCTGTGTGCGTGTGTGTGTGTTGGTGTCTTATTTTTTTTTATTATTCACTACTGTGATGGATCTAAATTTATGATCATTCATATTTTCGGTTGTCGTTAGCTACTCCTGACAGCTGCAGAGGGAAACATTATCTTGAGCGCCCAGGGACAAAATAACATAGGGCTTGTGCACTGGCGGCGGAGCAGGGGGGGCAGCGCCCCCCCCCCTAGAACTTTTAAGGGGGGGCGGCGCCCCCCCTTGAATTTCCAGTCTGCCCCCCCCCCTAAAATTTTAACTTTTTTAACTTTGTAATTCATTTTAGTTTATATGTATCATTTTCATTTTTATAATTCATTTGATTTATTTCTTAAATTTAATAGTTGAAAGAAATTATAATTAATTGACATTTTACAGTAATCACATTATTGAGAGTTGTGGCATATTTTAAAACTAGTTGCCCGGGTTTTCTGTAATTTGACGTTTAATTGACATTTAAAATAAGACGCGTGAAAAAGGGTTTATTTGCATGCAATGAAAGGGTACATTTATCTTGAAGCAATGTGATACACAACATTTTTGGCAGTTCCTCTCTCTCTCCTCTCCCTCCCTCCTCTCTTTCCCTCCCTCTCTCTCCCTCCTCTCTCCCTCCTTCCCTCCCTCCCTCTCTCTCCCTCCCTCCCTCCCTCTCTCTCTCTCTCTCTCTTAGGCATGACATGTATCAAAAGATGACAATTCCTATGGATGAAGGAATGGAATGTAATAATGTAGTAAGTATTGTGATATTTGGTTCCCCGTACCGATCATATTTATAGTAAGTTAGCTATGTGGGAGAGAAGCTCCTAAAACCTGAAATCGGAGTCAAAGTTTGCCAATTTTCATGTCTTTGATATCCAAAATAATTAATTACAATTAAAGTACCCATTGAGATGGAACGAAACCTGTTTAAGAACCTTCCCCATGTAAATTTGTGTGTGTACCAGTGGCGTAACCAGCAAAAAATGCTGGGGGGGGGGGGTCACATATTGAAAAAAAGACAGTTTGACAGTCTTTTTTGTAACTTAATTACGTAAATTATGTATTGATGATTTGGCCTGGGGGGTGGCTCAAGCCCCCCCCCTGCCTCCCCCCCCTGGTTGCGCCACTGCGTGTATCAAATTTCACGTTATTTAGTTGTCTGGATCTTGAGTTTTAAGGGAACAGACAGACAGCAAATGCATCTCATAAGTATAGAGAAGTATTGCCATCTACCGAATGACGGCAATTGTAATTTTTAAAGAAAATACAATTATTTATTATCTTTTCATAAATTACTTTTTGTTTATTTAGTTTCCCGTTTCCGGTTTCATATTCATCATCATTCATGATAATTATCAGTAATTTTCTGATCTAATTTCACTATTAAATTTGTAAACAAACTGACATTACGAATCAGATGACGACAAAAGTGCTCAATTTTCATTTTTATTTATTTTAATATAAAATTTATTTAATAATATCGATTAAATACTTGATACAGAATTACTATATTCTATTATAGAATTAAAGGGGTAAAATTTGTCTTTCGGTCATATTTTGTCTTGCCCCTCCTTAAATTTTCAAGGGGGGCGGCGCCCCCCCCCTTGAATTTTGGTTTGCCCCCCCCCCCTTAAAATATTTCGTTCCGCCGCCGGTGGGCTTGTGGCCTGTGGGGGGGGGGAGAAGGATGTCGATATGGCGATTATTGTCCGGGGAGGGGGGGGAGAAAGTAAAAGCCATTTGTGGTGAGCTGTAAATATAATTAAATTTTATTTTTAAGTTGTCATTGTGTTATGCAAATATGTGGTATTAGGAGGGACTGTTACGGTGAAAATTAGAGATAAATTGGACACAGCGACAAATATTCTAGTCCTTCCCCCCCCCCTTCGCCCACCTTTTCAGAATCGTGAGAGGGTGGAGTGTTGGTACGCTGGGTACTTGGTTGTTCAACCGGCGTCATAAAAAACCGTTTTTTTTTTTTGTAAATAAATTCGAAGTAAAAAAAAAAACTATAAATATCCTAAATATTTTGTAAAACTTTCATCAACCTGTTTTCGCCGAGTTTTTTTTTTTTTTATTTTGAATTAGCCAACCCGTTTTTACTTTATTCTGTTTCTTCTATAATAACTAGTTACACCCAGTGACCATTAGATGCTGCTGTCGGTCCCGGTTAAGTAAGACAACAAGATAACTTCCACAGTTCTCTAATATGAATGAACTACTTTGAGAAGGCCGACCACCGGATTACGTCATTATTAATCAAGACTCAAAACATTTGCCCTGAAAATCAAATCAGCCCTCGTTGATCAGATTACTAAAGGTTTTTTTGTCCGTGAATTATCAATACATGAAAACGCTAAGAAATCTGACCAACTCTTTTTCTTCTAGAAACAGGCATATTACTAGTATGTGAAATGTGGAAGGACATAATACATGTATATTTAACTTGATACGTTTTGTTATTTTGCTTTTCAAATTCGGGTCCATTTTTTGGTTACAAGTTTTAGACCCACAGTAACACAAATTCAGTGTAGACAATACTATCCTTAGTAACTTTTTCGTTGTTGTTGTTGTCCCTAGTTACAGTACATTTTTTTCACAGTCTTTATTTTGACCTATTTTTCGCCAATCGTGTTCGAGTGAAAGGGTTTACATACTGAAGAATGCGGGCAACTTTAAACCTCTTATCAAATACACACACAAACACACATTACGGCAAAGCGTACGAAATTTAAGCATTACGAACTGAAGAAGACAATATGGTTGTCATGTTGATGTTGAACTAATACTAAATGTTGGATTAAGATAAAGAAAATCAAAAGCCTTGCTGCTCATTGTAGAACTTAAATGGCATACTGATGGCAGCATTTAAGTCAAATGTCCACTGGTTTGTTAAACCAAGTAAAACGTCAAATTTTAGTGTAAAATTGATTCAATAGTCAGTTTAATAATAAAAATAAGAAATGTATAAGTCCATCAGATGGTAAAACTAAGTCTAAAGTAAAACTGATGATACCCGTCAGAAGTGTTTGCATACAATGGTCAGAAGTGTTTGGATACAATGGTCAGAAGTGTTTGGATACAATGGTCAGAAGTGTTTGGATACAATGGTCAGAAGTGTTTGGATACAATGGTCAGAAGTGTTTGGATACAATGGTCAGAAGTGTTTGGATACAATGGTCAAAAGTGTTTGCAAACAATGGTCAAAAGTGTTTGGATACAATGGTCAGAAGTGTTTGGATACAATGGTCAAAAGTGTTTGCAAACAATGGTCAAAAGTGTTTGGATACAATGGTCAGAAGTGTTTGCATACAATGGTCAGAAGTGTTTGGATACAATGGTCAGAAGTGTTTGGATACAATGGTCAGAAGTGTTTGGATACAATGGTCAGAAGTGTTTGGATACAATGGTCAGAAGTGTTTGGATACAATGGTCAAAAGTGTTTGGATACAATGGTCAAAAGTGTTTGCAAACAATGGTCAGAAGTGTTTGGATACAATGGTCAGAAGTGTTTGCATACAATGGTCAGATGTGTTTGGATACAATGGTCAGAAGTGTTTGGATACAATGGTCAGAAGTGTTTGGATACAATGGTCAGAAGTGTTTGCAAACAATGGTCAAAAGTGTTTGGATACAATGGTCAAAAGTGTTTGGATACAATGGTCAGAAGTGTTTGGATACAATGGTCAGAAGTGTTTGGATACAATGGTCAGAAGTGTTTGGATACAATGGTCAGAACCAGGCCCGTAGCGTGCGGGGGGCCGGAGTCTCCCCCCCCCCCACGTTTTGTCTGCCCCCCTCTGCTTGTTTGCTCTAAGTAGTAATTTTTTCCCTGGCCCCCACCTGCTATTGGCCTGACCCCTGCGGTAGAATGCCCGGCCCCTGCTGTAGAATTTTCACGCTACGGGGCTGGTCAGAACTGATTGCATACATTGGTCAGAAATGGTTGCATACGATAGCACAGAAATGACATAATGTCTCCAAAATTCGATGTAAATACAAATTCTCAACACGACACAAGCCTGTATACATAACATTATGAACAAATCTTTTGAACTGTACGCGTCACCTACATAATTTTAGTCAGAAAATTATAAAAAATCTGGCCAGCCTTGTATGTGCTTAAATGAAAGTTTAAAAGAAATAACCTGCCAGTTGGGATAGGCTCACAGCCATCAAATGTATTGATTTAGTATGAGGTGAAGGTGTGGCATTTTACGTGCGAGTTAAGAGCACATAGTTTTTTTCAAGAGGTCATTTACACTACATATAAACGATACATCATAACGGTTAAAGGCACCCGCAATTTAAACCGGGAAAAAAAAGGGGGGGGGGAGGGGCTTAAACCTATTTATAATGTGCTGCCTCAGAGCCCAAGCTACTTACTGTGACGTCGTGTGCGAGTAAATTTTTTGGCGCCCTACCACAATCTAAAAAAAAAACATTTAAAAAAAACGTTTCCTCCACCCGAGCCCAATAGCTCGTCAGCCTGTGCGGACGCACAATCCAAACTTCCTTGCATTAAGTGCAATCCCCCCTCCCCCCATTTTTTTTCTAAATTTGCACACAATTATTTTATTTTATTTTGTTCATTACGCCTTACCGTGGGGGAGATAACGCCCCAGTTAAGGGCGATTTCCCATGTAAACGAAACTATCACGCCATTATGTAAAAAACGCACCTCATACACACACACACACACACACACACACGTATTATATTTTACGGAGATGATGTTGAAGGCAACATTTACAGAGATGATGTTGAAGGCAACATTTACAGAGATGATGTTGAAGGCAAAGTGTTATTGACATGATTGATTTCACCAATGAGGCTGTAAGAAACCCAGTAATGAATCAATCAATCTTTCGTTTATGTATGGAGATCGGTTAGAACCAAGCAGTACCGACGCGAAGGGAAGGACACCCGAACATTGCCAGAGGCAGAAGCCCTACGGGGGACTTCAAATATCCGAAGATGCTCAAGGGCCTGTCCGGAATCAAAAGACTTTCTGAAGGCGACCCTAGAACTAAAGGCTACACTGGAGGCGACCCTAGAACTAAAGGCTACACTGGAGGCGACCCTAGAACTAAAGGCTACACCGTTTTTAACGACTCACACTTTTATATCATTACTCCATGTATTACAAGTTGAAGAAACGCACGCACGCACATACACACACAGACAGACACACAGAGATCAGCTCATTCATTGAATATAAATGTTTATTATTATTATTATATATATATATATATATATATATATATATATATATATATATATAAAGCTCCTAAAACCCCGTAAACTCATGAATTAAATAATATATTATCGCTTTTTTTATATTTTTATAGTTGTAAAGCAAATTCAAAGCTTGTTCATTCATATTTCATGTACTGAAAAAAAAAACAGGTATGCGGGTTTTTAGGACTGGAAAGCGTCATTGGAAACAAAAGCGGATAACAACAATGGCAAGAGAATTTTTAACACAAAACCGAGGACTATTTATATAGTGATGAGCTATCTGTTCAGCCAACAAGTTAAGGTTTGGTTGGTATGAAATTACGTGACAGTTCAGCCAACAAGTTAAGGTTTGGTGGGTATGAAATTACGCGACAGTCCAGCCAACAAGTTAAGGTTTGGTGGGTATGAAATTACGCGACAGTCCAGCGAGTTGACTTGTGGGTTCAGACAGTGCCGAACCTAGGGATTTGGGGGCCCGGGGGGGGCTTGGACTCTTGGGGGGGGGGGGAGCTGCATTTTGACATTCGACACTATGACATGAGATAATGTACTTGATATTTAATGTAAAAAAAAAAAAGTTTGGGGGGCCGGGGTGACTTTAGTTCAGATCCTCCCCTCCCCCACCCTAGAAACACCTCTGCAACACAACCGAGATAATAATAGAACTAATAACAGTATATTTAAGCACTAACATTGTAATACAGCCAGACAAGTTTTGGTTTTATGGATAAGTGCAGCCGCCAACTGTGGTCTGTGTATAGAAAGATAAGAAACAGGAAATTATAATACCACCGTAAATAATACGGGTTTAGTTGACAAAGAACTTAGATAAAAAAAAAACAATAACCTATTGAGCAGTATTATTTTCTCTGTGGTCGGTTATTGCTTGTACTTGAGTTCATGTCGAAAGTACAACCTGTCAAAAGTTTATATATCACCAAGCGTTATCTAAGTACAATTTAAAAAAAAAAATATACCAATAAGACAATGTAAAACACAAGGGCAGACACTTTTGTAGCATGTGCGAAACATTCATTGTATATGCACTAAACATTCATTGTACAAGTACATAGCTATAAAATGGTCCTGTGTTTATTGAATATAGTTAGCACATTCATTCATAATAAAATCACTACAGTTTAAATATATATAACATCAGTTATATGTGAATCGTATATGTTGTTAGTCTAATAATTTATACAAATATATAAATCTTTTTTTTTTTCGTTTGTGCTTTGTATATAGCATAAAAACATCAATAACATTTTCTCTAATAGTTAGACAGGCAACACTCACGCCTGTCCAGGTGTGTATATATATATATATATATATATATATATATATATATATATATATATATATAATCTGCGGATATGACATAACTTTTCAAGCATTAGCGCCAAGATGAAATAGTAATCGATCATTTTAGTTACAATAAAAGACCTTTCATTCATATCACTGTCAATCAAAATTTATTTCCTTTAAACAAAAAAAATCACGTTTTATTACTGTCTATCTATTATAGCCATTATTATTATATTTTTAGGACAGTGTACATTAATACAAGGGAACACTGAAACAGTTTCATCGGCGTAGGAAAAAAAAAAAGAATGATATCGGCTTTGTTATTAACTTATTACACATCGAGACCTCTTGACCTACATCTCATAGTAAAAACTGAAACATACCTTTGCGTGTTCGTTGATTGTTCCAAGCAGGCTTTATGAATTCCCAAAAAAAAATATAATATATGAAGAACTTAATCCGACACAAGAACATGTATTGTTATTAGTTGGAGTCTATAAATAAACAAATGCACCTTCCGCCTCTTTTATTTTTCCCCCCCTCTTGCAAGTAGAACGGGACGTCAATTCAGTGCGTCATGTCGAGTCACCTCGCTCTTCAGCTGTTTTATTGTTTATTTTATTCTCAACACTGGTGATTTCCGACAGCCTCGCTCTTTCGAACTATCGTGACTCCAACAACGACCGCGTAGCAGTACAACTACACACGGACACACTCGGTGACGGGGGAAAAAAAAGAGGGCTGGAACGGGGAAAAGGGTAGGGGAGTCCTAAAGCTTGACAAGCGGTGCTCAGGTAAAACAAGTGTTCCATGAAATTTTCACAAACGCGTTTAGATAAATCAGTCAAAATTGTTCATTCATAAGCATATTAGAAAATTTAACTAAATAACAACTACTAATATTTCTTAGTAGAAAATAACAGGTCTAGATGGCTGAAGTGACTGATAATCTCAGCGGTTCAAAGTATTAACTAAGCAACTAAAGCAAGATAAGACAAACTTGGAAAAACTCCACACGAAGAAGTGTGAAAAATATCCCAAAAAAGTCAACCTGGATATTATGCTCTTCTGAAGAAGTTCGACAATTTTGCATCTGCCCCATATCATGCTATAGGCAAACAAACCGGCTGTCAAGGGCCCCCACTTCTCAAATGTACCTTTGGCTTGGGCCCCTAAATGTACCTTTAGCTTGGGCTTTCAAATGTACCTTTGGCTTAGGCCCTCAAATGTACCTTTAGCTGGGGCCTTCAAATGTACCTTTGGCTTAGGCCCTCAAATGTACTTTTGGCTCGGGCCCTCAAATGTAACTATAGCTTTGGTCCTCAAATGTACCTTTGCATATGACCTCCAAACCCTTGGACCTCCAAATGTACATTGACCCCCACTTACCATACAGAAAAACATGTAAATTAATAAACAATATGGCCTATAATTAATAACATTAACAGCCATTGCTCCGCAACCTGTTTTTTTCCATCTCGCGGCACACTAAAACTCTTTTAAAAACTCGGCGTCGCTCTTTAATAAATTATTGTGTTATTATCAATTATACTGGGGGGAGGGTGATGTTCTTGAATTACATGTAATTTTTTGTGATTAATTTTTCGCTACGTAATATGTGAACGCCCCCTTAAAGAAACTAATAAACATTACGACGACGTACATGTGAGTATTTATTTTTTTTTTTATATTTCCAAAGAATCATTCGAGGTGCTGCCCTTGATACCTTTTAAACATGATCGTCCTTTAATTTGCTACATTGGCGAAATATTTCACTTTTACGTATATGATGAGCGAAATTGAAGCATATTTCTAATATTTGCTTCTGAAATCTCTTTATGGTGAAAAACCCAAAACTCATCAAGTGGAATTAGATCAAATTTTATCTCCCGATTTCCGTCACTTCTTCATTCCAGAATTTCTTTGTTAATGTACAGAGACTTCTGGTGATGTTACGAAGTAACTTGCATGTGATCAAGTATGTCTGAAATGTATCTCTGATTCTCTGTGTTTTGTTTCATTCATATGATCAAGTATGTCTGCCATTAACTCTTACACAAGGGGAGTAATGAGTAAATATATTTGGATGAGTGCTCCATTCAGGGATAGGTAGCCTCCCTTGTTCATTAATTATTTGTATTTATTTATTTGGAGTACAGAAGTGGTGTATAAATCCTACCGGTCTAAAACTCGAACATTTTGTAGTCCAATCTCACATTTTGATAATAAATGTGTTTCAGAAAACGAAACTGCATTAATCTTTCAAACTTCAAACACTTATACTTCTTTAAAAAAAAATTATGATATCAGGCATCAAACTTCAAAGCCAAAGATTCCCATCTAAAATCGAATGCTGTAGGTTAGCGATGTTGGCTCTACTACAAACTTCTGCATACATATAATACTCCTGTCATCTAATACTTAGTTCTAAAAATCGTTGATTACATTAATAATGTATGCCAATCTTTAAGTAAAAGCTTAAGTGTTAATATTTAGAGCAATAGTATGGGACCGCTCACATATTTTGTAGCGCATGAGAATCTCTTTTCCCTCAACTCGCCCAGCGCGCGCACACACGTTGCAACCGAGCGCGCATATGTTCCGTACACAAGGCCGAAATAGGCCAACCTTTATATTGTGCGTCAAAAAAAATTAATTTCCTACCACTGTTGCGCACAGCCAACGTATACAATTTTGACCATTTGACTTGACGAGTTAAAAAAAAACTTTAAAAAGCAGCCAAAATACTAATGAAGCCGCGCAAAACAGGCCGAAAAAACCGCCCTGTTAGTGTTGGGCGTGTCTGGGCCAGCACGTCGGTGATCCCAAGTGAAAACCTTGGTATTTTATTAGATCTTAGTGAAGTACCAAAGTCCACACATGAATTCATATCGACACCCACGCTTACATTTCTAGTAGGTCCCTAATGATAGTTACTATAAATATGTGTACGATGTAATGGGTCTTTTTTAATTGATTTTTTTTAAAAGTTTTTTTAATTATTTTTTAATTATTATTTTTCTTTTTTTTTTGTATTTTTTAATTTGAGGGTTTTTATGCATCGTTTAAAACTGAATTAAGTAACATGTGTGACTATCTGTTTCTTTCAGAATATTACAATTAAATATTCTTTATTATGTGGATTAAACCCCAAAAGTAGTTAGAATACAGAGCATTTGTGATCCTAGGAAATGGGACATTTGGTGACCCTAGGACTAGGTGACCCTAGGAAATATGACATTTGGTGACCCTAGGAAATGGGACAATTGGTGCCCCTATGACAAGGTACATTTAGAAGCCCTGGGGAAAGGTATACTTATGGGACCCAGGGAAAACAACTCAAAAGGAAAACAATATTGCCAGGCCGCTGATTTCAAATATAACGTTCCCCTCCCTCAAATTTATTTTTGATAAAAGGGGCCCTCTTTGCTACCCCCAAATAGAAATAATGCTATCCACTGACAGATGCACAGATTGCCATACTTTATGACTGGTAAAATAAAAAGTGTCGACAGAGGCCCTTTTAAGAATGGGGCCCTTGCAGCCGCCTAGTTCGCCTTTTCCATAAAAACGGCTCTGTTGAAGAAGGAATAGGGGGGGGGGCGGGAAGCAATTGATACTGCTCTCTGACACAAAGTTTTCTTGAATGACGTCACTAGATACCACAAGCAAGCCGTGCTCAGTGAAAAAAGAAAAATTGGCCAATCAGGAGATGACAGTCGACTATCTGCTGCTAACACAAGTCATTAAACTCATTGAACCTTAAGATGGTGGGTGGGGTTTTGCCAGCTTAGGGCGGTATCAGTAGTACTCCAGTGTGGGGTGAAGCTTGAAAAAGTTATTGTTTGAACATGAGTTTTGATTGCACGACAGAAATCCGTTCCGATTTCGGTTTAGGCCTGTTAATTAATACAACATAGTCAAATGACATCAGAGCTCATTGGAAGAAACAAAAAATAAAAAATTCTGACTATAGGCTAATAATGATTAGCATGATGGCAACTAGAGAGGGTTTCACCCGGGGGGTCAACTAGTGCAGGTTTCACTGTGGGTGGGTGGGGAGATTGGTGGGGTGGTGGGTGGGGGGGGTCCCACAACAAAAGTACCCGACGAGGCTATGATGTCTCCATATGAATGCATGTTAACAAATCCTCTGAATAAATGAGTAACGATGAATTTAGCGAGCACGGATATAATGGTGGGTGGACCCCCCCCGACCCCCCTCCCCCATCTTTGGAAGGACCCCGCAGAGCATCACCATTACACTTACCTTACTATTCACCGAGTATTTTATTTTAAAGGGGCACAACATATTATTCTTCGCCCGGGGTTCTCAACCGACCAAAAAAAAAATTAAAAAGTTTCATTTTTTTTTTATTTCTTAAAAGGAACGCTATAAAATTATAAAAACAAGCCTGTTCCATTCTGGACACAGGAGTGTTAGCGCATTTTCGTGTTATGTATCAGTACGTTTGTTAGCTTTCAGTAAATATTTGTAAATTTTGGAAATGTTTATAAATTCAATTGTGTAATGCATATATTTGTAAAAAAAATAATTATAAAGACGTTTCTTTATATTTGAAAAAAAATTATTGTCTCTTAAATCTAACTACAAGTGGTTTGTGGTTACTGAAATAGGACTCATAATTGAAAACATTCTAAATTATAGTCATTTAATCGTCCGAAAACTCCGTCAATTGTTGCATAGCTCTGATGCTTTCTATTAAACTCAGAACACAAGCTTACTATTTCATTTGATGAGTTTCTTAATAAATCTTGGTGAAACTACGTGCTGCAGTATTTCGCACCAAATGAACGGGTTATTGAACGTACAAGGTGTGGGTGTATATACAATATATAAGCCCCTTAGGAGCCCTGAAGCCCGGCCATCAGAGGTCCTATCGCGAAATGAACTTTTGATGTACACATGGCAGGCCAAGACCTACAAAATGATATATACATCATGGGTCTATGACTTATGGTTGCTGAGATCTAGGGCGCTCCATTGTTAATATAGCTTATATAGTAAAAAACGGTACTTTATAAGCCCCCTTTTACGGCCCTGAGAGGTCAGATCGCGAAATGAAAAAAGTCATTTCTTGGCAGGCCAAGACCTACAAAATGATATATACTTCATGGGTCTTATGGTTGTTGAGATCTAGGGTGTACACGGACACACGGACAGACAAAACGGGGACAATAGAGCATTTTTTTTCGAAAATGCTCTAAAAAAAAAAACTAGTCTTAACTCAAAAGAAGATTAATTAGGTCATGCTACCGGTTCCGAATTTCGAAAAAACGTACAATCAGTGCCGTTCTCAAGGATTTTCAGGGCTCTGGGCAAGTGTTATTGTGGGGACCCTATAATATATATATATATATATATATATATATATATATATATATATGAAGTAAGGTTCCATTAAGCCCAAAGGGCTCATCGGGGCAGATGAAGTGTACAATTCATCTGTTTCAGTAACCTCGGCATGTAAAGGGATTGTGTGGTTGCACACTCCCACAACTTTAAGTCGGGTACCCATTTAAAGCTAAGTGGACTTGGGGACTTTCATCAGGACCTGAAAAAATCCCAAGGACCCCCCCCCCGCCCCCTTAGTCGACAGTCGAGCGCTCTACACCGCAAGACCGCCAGTCCCCCCCCCCATTTATATATATATATATTTCTATAATGCTACGGACCCTGGCAAAGAATGTTAATAAAAATATATTTAACAAAATTACCTGTCGGGACCCCTATAACATCAGATTTTATATGAATAGAAGCCATTTTAATTACTTAGCCTTTGCCTACCAAAGGCTCTGATAGAAATGAAGTCTAACGATGAAACCGTCAATATAATCATATTGTCTGTCTGACTGTCTGAATTTGAGTATTCAAATACTGTTCCAGTGAATCTTTAAAAAAAATAGGTAAATAGTTGTCAGCCATTTTCTACTTTTCAAGTGAAAATTTTTTAGCATAATCAATGTTCATTCAGCATACATAAATGTTTAATACATTAAAAAGAACTTTGTCCTTCATAATGGCTTGCTTTCTTATTTAAAAAAAATACTACAGTTTACCCTGCGTTTAACGCGTGAAGAACGCGCCAAAGATTTTTTTATTATTATTATTGAAATTGTAAGGCGAAGTTGCTGACATCAGGTATACGTTAATCGAAATCTGCTTGATATAGGCCTATACTAAAATCGTTTATGTAGTCTGAATTTTGTAGCTTTAAAAAAAAAAGAAGATCCGCCAATCTGGCAATAACGCTTTTAAAAGCTATATCGACCAATGATATTTTAATGTCTATGGTATTAGCTGACGGAAATCATATCAAGTTACATGTAGGTCTATGTTACCAATTTATCCATTTTCTAACAAAAATTTTTTATAGGATATATACAGTAAACATTCGACTATCCAGCATAATGTTGCGCAGTTGCATACTTGATCTTGCCAAAGCCGGATGAGCTGAAGCTGTCTGTATAAATATTAACTCCCTCAACTACAACAATAGAAACACTCTTTCTAAGACTAAAACCCTCAATAATTTCATTACGGATAAATTTTGTTTCAAAGGCCGGAAATTACAGAGGCCGTATAACAGCGAGCTGATTGGTCGAGAGTTTATAATACATGCAAGTCCGACGCGAGGGGGTGAAACCGGTACACTGCAATGCAGCATGCCCAATTGCCCAGTGAACAGCTAGATTTTTTCTTATAATGTTATAGAAAAATAAAATTGTAAAGAGGCTAAAGAGCGTGTTTTGAGATAACCTTTAACAATGGTACTGTCATTGTTATCTGGAATTAGCTGGCGCTTAGGCCTACTCATCGTTATCATCATCATACCCATAACCAATGTTCCCTCTAAGGTGTGGTATGTAGTGAGCAAAAAATTTTGTCTCTGAGCGACATTTTGTTTGAGGCCAAAATTTGTGAGCGATTTAAGCGATGTCGTCCGTCGGAGTGAGCAACCGTACGTGTTGTATGAGCGACGCTCTGAATTTGTGTGAGCGATCGCTCACGCGCTAAGCTTAGAGGGAACATTGCCCATAACCGATGTGGTTGCAGTGTTGGGGGTATGCATGGCCACCTCAACAGACATATTCTCCATAGTTCCCTATCCTGCGCGGCTGTCTTTAGTTCATTCTTTTACATTTTCAAACCAACATTTCCGATGGCGCCCCCCCTGCGACAACCCCCCCTCTACAGTCCCTTGAAGCCGCGGTTCTCAGCCGGCGGTAGGCGTACCCCAAGGGGTACGGGGAAAAGGTTATGCAGCTACATATAATTTTCGTTTTTAATAACCAGGAGTGTGAAAGAGGTCGCCAGTTTGGTGCATGACTCATCGCCAAACCACGTACCCAAGTATCGCATGAGAAAGGTGAGCACATTCCATTATGAAAATACGTACATTTATTTATTCGCTAACTTCAATGTGAGGGGTACCCGCGGATTCTTTCGCTCCATTTGGGGTATAGTCGCAAAAAAAAATGTTTAGAATCGCTGCCTTGGAGAATGGGTTTTTGACAGGCTATATCATGCATGGACACGTTTCCGAACTATGCCATCTTACGTCGCTTGATTGCTGCCATAATTAGACTTGCCATACGTCCCTGTTTCGCCGGGACAGTCCCGGATATACTGGGTTGTCCCGGTGTCCCGCCTGGTTGTTGAAATTGTCCCGGTTTAGATTCAGGGCACAGTTTCTTGGGAATAATTGAGCAAAATTATTAGATCAGAGAATGATTAATCTGCTCTTGTGTGATCAGTAACATTTTGGTAAGTAACACAGTAATACAAATTTACAGAAGTCGGCAGCAGAGAAGAAGAAAGAGAAGAAGGACTTATTGAGAAAGGTTCACTCAAGTGAAAAATACGAGTGGTACAACAAGTAGAAAACTGTTTTGTTTTGTAAAAATATCATGTTTGTGTACCATTATAAATAAAATAACAAAGATAATCTATTCTATATTTTAAGTGTTTTTTACATTACTGTTTTCATAACACCTCCCCCCCCCCCCCGAAACCGACATCCCTAAAACCTAAAGTAAAAAAGACAGAACTGTCCCGGTTGGTCCGTGGAAAAAATATGGCAACCCTAGCCATAATCGTTTCCTGGGGGCACGCGATTGAAGATATTCTGAGGTGTAATAGGCCTGATAGGTCAAAAGCTTATAACAGCTTTGGATAAAGAATGATTTTCTCTGTGTAACAACATAATTTTTTTTTGTGTGCACAACCTTTCTTACTGTCAGACAAACTATGTGGTGGCCACGGCCCATTCTGTTCAGGAAGCCCTTGTCGGGATTTTTCTTTGCCTATTGAAAGGTAGAGAGGATATGTCATGGGCCCTGCATTAAAATCATGTAACAGTTGGGGATATCAGAGAGGGGCCCCAGTTTTAACAGTTGCGTGATATCGGACAGGGTCTCAATTTTAACATTTGCGGAATATCAGAGTGCCCCAATTTTAAAAGTTGGGGGATATCAGAGAGTGGCCTCAGTCATCATATATCGTTATGGGGTTTTATATTAGTAATCTGTTGCCTACCTAAAAGATGCAACGAAAGCTCTGGTGTGAATATATTAAGTCGAACAAGGCCATCATTTAGTGCCCATATTTCCAATGGGTTCAATAAAGTCAAAATTTGTATCAAATTTGATGCTTTAGTGGCACCGACTGGCATTTTCGCCTGATGTCCACATATATTTAACTAAAAAAGCTGTATTAATACATATATCAGGGGCATTCAGGGGCCCCACAAAGACCTTAGCATAGAGCCCTCAAATACCTGGGAACGGCACTGATTGTATGCTGTTCCTATTATGTAATTGCCATATCACAGTGTAGCCTATTATACATTATTATTGCAATGAAGGGGTCCTGAGGCCAGGCCTATAGCGTGCGGGGGGCCAGGAGGCCGCCCCCCAGCGTTTTGTCTGGCCCCCTCTGCTTATTTGCTCTACTTAGTAAAATGTATTACCTGGCCCCCTGCTATTGCATGGCTCATGCTGCAGAATGCCTGGCCCCTGCTGTAGAATTTTCACGCTACGGGGCTTCCTGAGGCTAGTTACATAACATTATTTGGGGGGGGGGGTATTTTTATTATTTATTTTTTTGCTTTATGTAAGCGATGGAGGTAAAAAAATTGCACCGAAAGTTTGACACTTGTCGACTATTGGCGATGACTAGAATCTGTTGACATAATATATTGACGACAACAGGGCAAAGACTTTAAGGGATATTTTATGGCTCCTGTAGCATCAGATTTAATATAATTTCTGTACAGGAAGAAATCCTTTAGGTCTATCGATAAAAGAGCTCTGCAGCAGCACAACTCTTATTTGGCAGCGAATGTCAAATTATTTTTAGCTTTCATTTTTTCCCAGAAATCGTCGAAGCTGTGCCGACCGTTCGTGTTGACACAATTTATTTTTACATGAGAACTTATTCTTACTAGAATGTTGAAAAAAAGGCTGTATCATTTTAGGGATGATAGTCCTTATTCATGATCTTCTTTTCGTTTAGATATTAATAATTAATCGTAAGAAAATCAAAATGTTAATATTTTAGACTTAATTTTTTCGGAACTTGCGACCCGCCCACGTACGGGACGCCTAACGAGTAACGTGCCAAAGTGTGTTGGTGGTTGTTGGTGTTTGTTTTTTTCCTTCTTCTTTTGATTAGCTTATAATCCGTAACGTGTGCAAGTGGGAATTGCGAAATCAACAATTACAAAACGAAAACAATAGATTATAGATGCAACAGCGGTCTTATTTATTGTAATTATTAGAAACAAACAGCACAACTTAAACTTGTAAAAAAAATTGCAACTGATGGAGGTGTAGGCTGTTAACTGCTTTTAGCCTTTTACATTGTATTTTATTTTCACATAATTCACATTTGTATAATTCTTATATAATCTATTATTCAGGTTTAAATGTTTCTTAACTTACAGATAAAAATGTTTGATTATTTTTAGATATTAAAAGAGAAAAAAAAAACCAATTGAAAAATTTAATCATATAAATGATAATGTGTACATTTCATTTTTCCTTTCAGTAAAAAAACTGCTTTGGAATATATACAACTGTGCTATGATTTTCAACAGTGCCTTTCTGTAAAGTTTACAGCATAACTGTATATTTTGTAAAATGGCTAGTTCTAGGAAAAGAAACATACTAAGAAAGACTGATTCTATTGATGAAAATGCTGAGTTAGACTTGAACTCAAAAGGTTTTATAAAATATGAGCGCAGACCTGACGTTTGTCCAGATGTTACTTCAAAGCATCAGGTAAATATTCAGGAGCCTGATGTGATCCAGTCCAGTTCCTCTTCTGGCAGTAGTTCTTCAAGGGTCAGCTCTTTTGCAAGTTCCAGCAGCAGTGAGAGGTTTTTCTGTGCTTCTGGAAACAGAAAAATAAATCTGTCACAGGCTTCTTTTGAAGAAGAACCTTCTACTCTTCAGGATGCCACAAATGTAGAAAAAATAAAAAGAAAACCATTGGTTAATACAATTTCTCAAGAAAGCATAGATGACAATGTTTTTGAGCGAGACGAAAATCACGATAGAATAATCCAAGCCATAGAAAGAGATGATAAGTGTGAAGTCAAGACTTCATTATCAAGTAAAGGTCAAAGAAACCGAAGTGAATTTAGCAGTGGTTATGTTACTGGATCAGGTGGAAGTGCACAGGAAAACTCCTTAAATCAAACTTATGATTTATCACAAGAAAATGAAGTTGATGGCATTGATACAGAAGAGCCAATAGATTATGCTGATATCAAGCTTGCACCATTATCATCTATTGAAAATGACTTTAAACCTAAGTGCCCACAGATTAATGCTATTCCAGACCCCCCTAGAGATCCTCCACAGTTGATTCAGAATTGTGCCAGTCAACAGTTTGACATTGCAAGCAACAATTCTAACAACAAAAAAGAGCCTTTGAGTTGTGAAAAATCTCATTTATCTAGAAACTTGTGTCACATAAATGTCCTTCAAAATGGTGAACAGTCACGTGTTGAAAGAGTTGGTGTGTCTAGTAACATTGAATCATTACAAAGTCAATTTTTGGTGGGGAGCGTTGGTTTATCTACACATTTATTTCCTAATTCTGTTGTTAGTAGTGGCAGTTTTTACATAAACTCTTCAATTGAAAACAAATTTCATGCCTGCCCTCTACCAGATTCAATAATAATAAAAAACTTGTGTGGATCTTCTGTCCCAGGTATTGATAATATTTTTTTTTTACTAAGTAACATTTTTGTTAAAAAAGATAATGTTATAGTGTTTTTTTTGTCATGTCACCTAATAAAGTGAGGGCTTCTTTCCCTAAAAATACCAAAATGTGCTATAAAAAATTATGAAAAAAAATGTGCCCTAAATTTTCAATAAAAATTAAGTAAAAACTTGATGATACAACTTTAAATTTTACTATAATGCTCATTAAAGGTAATTTACCATGGAACAAGAACAAAATCTTTTTTAAAAAAAAGGCCGGAAGATAAAAATTGTTAAATCTTTCCAAATATAGCATTTCATTTTATACTGTTATCTTTATAAATGTTGTAAAATTTTAATTTTTTTCTCTGAACTTCATTAGGTTTTTCTGTAACATCACATGACGACCAATACCAGCTTGATGATTTGCTAACAGAAACTCAAAGAAGACATGTGCCTGATTTTCCTTTATTATCAGTAAGTTTCACTTTGTAAGAAATTTTTCTTAAATAAACAAAAACTAGTTAAATTAATATAATCAGTCCAGTTTGTATTTCAGTCTGTATATGGGTTGGCCATATATGAGGTCTATAAGATCTGCTATCCTTGTCTGTGTATGACATAAAGAGCCACATCATGTTATTAAATAAAGAAATAAAAAATTCACCAAAATTTTAATATTCTACTCGAGACATAAATTGTATCTGAAATTCTCCTATTTTAGAAAATAAAACCAAGAGAAAGTAATAGAAAAAAACAACATTTTAATAAGAAAATGATACATTTAAACTCATTGTTGTGCTGATAAGATCCAGTTATATTTAAAACTTATCTTCAAATTTATATTTGTAGATACACAAAAAATTAATATTTTTCATTTAGCCCTTTATTGACTCCTTCTATTTAATCACAGTACATACAGTTGAAGTACTACAACTGTACTGCCTCGCCAAGTCAGTCACTCGCACACCTTGCTCATGTTTTTCTATGATTTCTAGCTTTTTCTGAACACTGACCTTTCCACTCACATTCTTTGGATCCATGGCTATAAAAAGAAATGTGATAAAGTACTGTGAATGAACAAAAAACGCAAAACATGAGCACAACTTATCAAAATTACTTTGACAGTGAGGCAAACAAGCACACTGACTGAGTCACTGGTAAAGGCAAGACTCGCAAGGTGCAGTAAACTGCATCATGTGCATCCTGCCGACCTGCTTGTATCTAAAACTTTTCTTGTATTTCAAAACAAAACGTCGCTAGCTTGACGGCTTTTATCTAAAAAAGACTTGTATGTTAAGTTACCACTGTATTGTAATTAGAAAAATAAAAGAATATTTAGGCAAAATAACAACACTATATCTAATCGATATTGCAAAATATTATTTATTTAGCCAATATGAGGAATAGAAATGTGAGATGAAAATTTCGGAATAATAAAAATAATTCGATTAAACTTTTCATTGGGAGCCTATGATGCAGGGGCCAAGAAAATACACAATATGAGCTGCAAAAAGCACATGAGTCTTTAATAATGGCTGCAATAAGTTTCTTTTATAATGTAGACTAAGTATTCAAAAATGCATTTATTCTATACATTAATTTTGTTCTTTTCTTATGAAAACAATTACTGATAAAAGATAACATGTTTCCCAAATGATACGCTCGCTCACATGTCCATTATTTTCACTATGGAAATCCCCATTCAAATGCTCCATTTTCTCACATTGCTACTCTAGGAACTGCATTCGGGTATCATTGGTCTGTTTCATATCTGTGTTAGTTAGCTAGATATATTATAAAAATAATGAGATTGCTGCATGAGATAAAATAGTACGGATATAAAATAATGTTTTTAACACTATTTATATAGTGATCATATCATAATATCAGAGTCTTTCAAATTGTAACAACATATAATGAGCCTATATCAAATTTTTTGTTTGTTTATTTATTAGTATCAGACTTCAGACTCACATTTCCCCACAAGTACATTGTTTGTTGATCAGGACTTAGCAAGTATGTTAGAAAGAACTGCCAGGTGTGATGAAATTAAATGTTTGGATGAACAGTGTCAGCAGGTAACTTTCTATGTAAAAAAAACTGCTACAAAAGTTTATTTTCAAATGGTTCCAAAGCTTAGAACAGATTTCTGGAAAAAATTATTTTGTTATATCATCTGATATTAATTTTTTTTTTATAAATGCAGCCATTTTTTATATTTTAGTGATTATTTGCCCTAAAAATCATCCATGCTCATCTAATTTATTTTTAATGATAATTTTTATCTTAGTTCTTGAAAAAAAAATTTTGTTGTGTTAAAGCTCCATGATCAATTAAAAGTTAAATTTGCTATCTGCTGGTAAAATAAAATAATGTTTAATAAAAAATAAAGTAAAGTTCCCTTAACCCTAACGGGCCATCGGGGCAGATGAAGTGTAGAATTCATCTGTTTCTGTAACCTCGGCATATGAAGGGGTTGTGTGGATAGCACAACGCCCAGGCGCCTTTACTCCCCCAACTTAAAGTCAGGTACCCATTTAAAGCTGGGTGGACTTGGGGACTATCACCAGGACCTAAAAAAATCCCAAGGTTCTCACTGAGATTCGAACCCGGGACCCTCCGGTCGACAGTCGAGCGCTCTACACCGCACGACCACCCGTCCGCAATGTTTAATAAGATAAATACCATATTTTTAATACATGTACCACTAAACATTATAATAAGTAAAGCTAATATGTTAGTTACTTAAAATAAAATTTTTAACCGTTCATTAAATTTCCAATACTTATGCAATAAATATGTGTCTGTGTGTGTATATATATATATATATATATATATATATATATACCTTGTAGATAAAGAACAGGATTAAGGAACTAACTAATGGAAACCTCATAGTGACCTCTCTAAGTGAAGATCAGAAGTCCCTGCTTCATCATATGTGCAGGCATGCAAATGACTGTACTTTGCCAAAATGTCCTTTTAGCTGGTGCGAGTCATCTTTAAATGAGTAAGATGGTTTCTGTATACACGTTTAATCTTTAAATTAATGTTTTTATAATTTTTTTATCGTCTTATATATATGCACCTACCATGAACTTTTAATTTTTTAATCGTCTTTTTTGTTTTCAATTGTAGAGAATGTCAGACAGAAGAAGAAAAATTAATTCTTATGAAAAAAAAATTAGAAAATTTCTCAGATGATAAAATTCTTCATGGCACTTTGCTTGAATATATAAAGGTAATACATGCATAATGGAAAACATTTGACTGTCTAAAGCCAATGTCCATATTTTTATAATTGTATAATTAGACACAGCATACAATTTTTTCTACATTTTATATATGAGTCCCCAAATGTTTTTTTTATATTTTTTTACTTATTTATCTTATTGAATTATTAATTTAAAAATTTTCACCCAAGTCTTTGAATGAATGTGTGAAGTGTGAGACTGTTATATTGAGAGAAAATTGAATAGAGAAGCTGCTTGTGATTGAAACAAGATGAAATATGATTGCACTGAAGGGTACAAGTTTAGTCTGCATTGGGTTACTCTTGTTTAAGTTCCCTCAAAATGGCAGCATTCCCAATACATTTTAAGTGAATCTTATAAAATAAATGACATATTTTGATAAATTTAATTTTATGCAATATAGTTATTAAATGTTGTAAGAAAACAAAGAAATATCATATATAATCTACAGATTTTCTTATAAAATATTTCCATACATTAATTTATTTTTAGGTATCTCCAAAGTTACCCTATGATGTGATGCCTATAGAGGGAGAAAACTGGAGCAGACTGTGTATGATGGACAACTCTAGCCGCACTTTACTTGCAGTACATAACCATGCTGCAACTCAGGACTATTGGGTGATTAAAAAGGTTCAATTCAATTTTATTATCAAATATTTTTGTTTTAATTGCAAAAAAAAAAATATTTTGAATTCAGAGAAAAACATGTTTACATGTAGTTTGTTTTAATAATAAATAGTGAATAATATATATGAGAGATATAAAGAATCTTATTTCTGTGTTATGTTTTGATATGAATTGCTTTGTCACTTATGTTAATCAATTTAAAACTGAATTATTATTAATTAATTCAACTTCTTTAGATTTTTCTCTCTGGAGAAGTTGAATTAATTAATATTGTTCATTTTTTATTGTTTTAGTAAATTTTCTTAAACTTTGAAATATTTCATAAATGAAGTGAGTGCATAGAGCAAATCATTAATAATGAAGTAAATTGTAATGTTTCCACTTGTTCATTGTTTGGATTTAGACAAGAGTGCATAGTCTTCACACTGTTGGTGTCACACCATGATTGTATTCTTCCATGTAACATGATAGCAAAGTAAATAAAGCAAAATACTCTTCTTCTTTTAACTGAAAGAATGTTTAATACTCAATAAGTCATTTTGTTTAACAACGGCTATTGTTTTAAAAATACTATAAATTATTGCAATCCATTTTGTTTGTCTGGTCTTACCTGTTCCACCAGAAATAGGTTTTATTCTTAGCTGTTCGCTGTCTTATTTTCTACAAATTATCACATTCTTAGTGCTTCTTCCTCCTCCCTCCACTTAATCT
>JAGDYQ010000042.1:1048740-1149017 GCA_021962125.1 Bulinus truncatus
AAATATATACTAAATGCGGAGCCAAATTTAACCGGATGCTTGCGATGTCCCTCCCCTCTTCTAATCTTTAAAAGCCTGTGACATGAGACCCCTTGACTGATAGTTATACCTAAATGCAAAATTGCGGGGCCCCCCTGCCAGATCGCGGGGGCCAATTTGAAGGAATCGGTCCATGGCAGGCTCTCCCCTCTCCCTCTCTCTCTCTCACATCACATTTATTCATATATATATATATATATATATATATATATATATATATATATATATATATATATATATATATATTACACGCATATATGTGTGTGTATGATAACATTTATTTGAAAACGAATTTAGGTTTTAAAGGGTACGACTTTAGTTAAGCCTATTAAATGGACACGAGAAAAGAGAAGAAAAAAAAATATCTCCGGGTCAAACAATTTAAGTTTATACAAAGCGACGTCCCTGAAGGAGAATGTGGACCAGAGTTAACTGCCCTTTGCGTTCGCAATACGATTGTTATTTTAAACTGTGTGTTCGTGTGCGTGCGTGCGTGCGTGTGTGCGTGCGTGTGTGCGTGTGTGCGTGCGTGTGTGTGTGCGTGTGCGTCCGTGTTGGTGTCTTTTTTTTTTTACTATTATTCACTACTGTGATGGATCTAAATTTATGATCATTCATATTTTTTCGGTTGTCGTTAGCTACTCCTGACAGCTGCAGAAGGAAACAGTGGCTTGAGCGCCCAGGGACAAAATAACATAGGGCTTGTGGCCCGGGGGTGGGGGGAGAATGATGTCGATATGGGGATTATTGACCGGGGGGGGGGGGAAGAAAGTAAGAGTTATTTGTGGCGCGCTAAAAGATAATTAAATTTTATTTTTAAGTTGTCACTGTGTTGGTGTGTGTGTGGGAAGGGGGGGGGAGGGGATGGTTATTAGTGAGGACCGGTTACGGTGAAAATTAGAGATAAATTGGACACAGCGACAAATATTCTAGTCCTCCCCCCCCCTTTCCCCCACCTTTTCATAATCGTAAGAGGGTGGAGTGTTGGTACGCTGGGCAGCGGCGTCACTAGGGTGGGTGTCACCCGGTGCGGTAACTCATGGTGTCACCCCTCTCATGACACCCCATAGACATACAGCATTCTTAGCAAAATTTATAAATAAATTTACAACGACAATAGAAGAATAAATAATTGATATCTATAGGTCAGTGCAAGTATACCAATAATTTCATTAAAATAATGAATAATAAAAAGTACGCAGTGTCTGTTAATAATCGGAGATATTTTTATATTTGGCATTAATTTTTTTCGAAGCCTTATAAAGTCATTCGCTGTTAATAATCGGAGATATTTTTATTTATTTTTAAAAATTAAATACGGCTTTGAATTATTTTAAATTACAAAATAAGAATATAGGCCTAAAACTTGATATTTTGCATTTTGGTGTCACCCCTTGTGAGGGTGTCACCCGGTGCGGTCCGCACCCCCCGCACCCTCCTAGTGACGCCACTGACGCTGGGTACTTGGTTGCTCAACCGGCGTCATAACAAACCGTTTTTTTTTAAAGAAATTCGAAGTAAAAAAAAACAGCTATAAATATCCTAAATATTTTGTAAAACTTTCATCAACCTGTTTTCGCAGAGATTTTTTTTTATCATGAATTAGCCAACCCCATTTTTACTTTAGTCTGTTTCTTCTATAATAACTAGTTACACCCAGTGACCATTAGATGTTGCTGTCGGTCCCGGTTAAGTAAGGCAACAAGATAACTTCCACAGTTCTCTAAAATGAATGAACCATTTCGAAAGAAGTACACTGGCCCGGATTAACCGCCAGGCTAGTAATAGGACTAAAATATTTGCCCTGAAAATCAATTCAGCCCTCGTTGATCAGATTACTAAAGGTTTTTTTTGTCCGTGAATTTTTTGTTATCAATACATGAAAACGCTAAGAAATCTGACCAACTCTTTTTCTTCTAGAAACAGGCATATTACTAGTATGTGAAATGTGGAAGGACATAATATATTTAACTTGATACGTTTTGTTATTTTGCTTTTCAAATTCGGGCCCTTTTTTTTGGTTACAAGTTTTAGACCCACCGTAACACAAATTCAGTGTCGACAATACTATCCTTAGTAACTTTTTCGGTGTTGTTGTTGTTGTCCCTAGTTACAGTACATTTTTTTCACAGTCTTTGTTTTGACCTATTTTTCGCCAATAGTGTTCGAGTGAAAGGGTTTACATACTGAAGAATTCGGGCAACTTTAAACCTATGTGTACACACTACAAATTAATCCTCTTATCAAATACACACACAAACACACATTACGGCAAAGCGTACGAAATTTAAGCATTACGAACTGAAGAAGACAATATGGTTGTCATGTTGATGTTGAACTAATACTAAATGTTGGATTAAGATGAAGAAAATCAAAAGCCTTGCTGCTCATTGTAGAACTCAAATGTCATACTGATGGCAGCATTTAAGTCAAATGTCCACTGGTTTGTTAAACCAAGTAAAACGTCAAATTTTATTGTAAAAATAATTCAATTGTCAGTTTAATAATAAAAATAAGAAATGTATAAGTCTATCAGATGGTAAAACTAAGTCTAAAGTAAAACTGATGATACCCGTCAGAAGTGTTTGCATACAATGGTCAGAAGTGTTTGTATACAATGGTCAAAAGTGTTTGGATACAATGGTCAGAAGTGTTTGCAAACAAAGGTCAGAACCAGGCCCGTAGCGTGCGGGGGTCGGGGTCCCCCCGCGTTTTGTCTGGCCCCCTCTGCTTGTTTGCTCTACTTAGTAAATTTTTTTCCTGGCCCCCACCTGCTATTGGCCTGGCCTCTGCTGTAGAATGCCCGGCCCCTGCTGTAGAATTTTCACGCTACGGGGCTGGTCAGAACTGATTGCATACATTGGTCAGAAATGGTTGCATACGATGGCACAGAAATGACAATGTCTCCAAAAGTCGATGTAAATACAAATTCTCAACACGACACAAGCCTGTATACATAACATTATGAACAAATCTTTTGAACTGTACGCGTCACCTACATAATTTTAGTCAGAAAATTATAAAAATCTGGCCAGCCTAGTATGTGCTTAAATCATAGATATATAAGACTAGATGGCTTACGGGCTATGTAAACGTGTTATATGGTCGGTCCCCGAATACAACGAGTATAACCTATTTATTTTTACAAATTCTTTGCAACTATGATGACGTAGTACGGAAGTGCGCATAGATAGCATAAACAAATAGCAAAAAAATAAAGAAATTTACTCTTCTCTTTTTGAAGTTAGGGTCCGCCACATAAAACACTTTTTAGGTCTCTGTTAAATAAGCATAAGCGATCTAGTCTATATATCTATGGCTTAAATGAAAGTTTAAAGAAATAACCTTCCAGTTGGGATAGGCTTACAGCCATCAAATTTATTGATTTAGTATGAGGTGAAGGTGCGGCATTTTACGTGCGAGTTAAGAGCACATAGTTTTTTTAAGAGGTCATTTATACTATATATAAACGATACATCATAACGGTTAAAGGCACTCGCAATTTAAACCGGAAAAGGGGGGGGGGGGCTTAAACCTATTTATAATGTTCTGCCTCAGAGCCCAAGCTACTTACTGTGACGTCGTGTGCGAGTAAATTTTTGGCGCCCTACCACAATCTAAAAAAAAAAATAAAAAAAACGTTTCCTCCACCCGAGCCCAATAGCTCGTCAGCCTGTGCAGACGCACAATCCAAACTTCCTTGCATTAAGTGCAATCCCCCCTCACCCCCCCCTCCCATTTTTTTTCTAAATATGCACACAATTAACTTAACTTAGCACCCGTAACGTGGGTCTTTTATTTTGTTCATAACGCCTTACCGTGGGGGGAGATAACGCCCCAGTTAAGGGCGATTTCCCCATGTAAACGAAACTATCACGCCATTATGTAAAAAACGCACCTCACTACTGGCACACCAACACAAACACACACACGTATTATATTGTTCGTAGATACGTTAAAGCCAACATTTACAGAGATGATGTTGAAGGCAACATTTACAGAGATGACTTGAAGGCAAAGTGTTATTGACATGATTGATTTCACCAATGAGGCTGTAAGAAACCCAGTAATGAATCAATTGATCTTTTGTCTATGCATGGAGATCGTTTAGAACCAATCAGTAGCTACGCGAAGAGAAGGACACCCGAACCTTGTCAGAGGCCTGCGGGGGGACTCCAAATATCCGAAGATTCTCAAGGGCCTGTCCGGCATCAAAAGACTTTCTGGAGGCGACCCTAGAACTAAAGGCTACACTGGAGGCGACCCTAGAACTAAAGGCTACACCGTTTTTAACGACTCACACTTTTATATCATTACTCCATGTATTACATGTTGAAGAAAGCACACACGCACATACACACACAGACAGACAAACAAATTAGATATTATACAGATTGCGCAAGTCTCGTTATGAAACAATGTTTTCATCAACGCCATTAATGATATTTACTCTCATCAGTCCATTCATTGAACAGAAATGTTTATTTTTAAATTTTTAAAGCTCTTAAAAACCGTAAACTCATGAATTAAATAATATATTATGGCTTTTTTTATATTTTTAAAGTTGTAAAGCAAATTCAAAGCTTGTTCATTCATATTTCATGTACTGAAAAAAAAAAAACAACCAGTTGAAAAAAGGGATGTGGGTTTTTAGGACTGGAAAGTGTCATTGGAAACAAAAGCGAATAACAACAATGGCAAGAGAGTTTTTAACACAAAACCGAGGACTATTTATATAGTGATGCGCTATCTGTATAATATATAATCTTTGGACAGACATGAATACATACATACACACATAATATACACACACAGATACACATATAAATACACAAAAACACATACATACATACATACACATTCACACACACACACATATCAGACACACAAGTAAATACGTTAATTGCATTGATTAATGAATGCTGGTAAAGGAGTGTGTGCCAACACAGGGATATGGTGAATAAAGAGATTTATGCAACATCACCTCCTGTTTATTAGACCTAACCAGTCCAGCCAACAAGTTAAGGTTTGGTTGGTATGAAATTACACGACAGTTCAGTGAGTTGACTTGTGGGTTCAGACAGTGTCGGGTATCTTTTTCAACCAACACAACAGTGCCGAACCTAAGGATTTGGGGGCCCGGGGAGGGGGGCTTGGACTCTTGGGAGGGGGGGGGCTGCATTATGACATTCGACACCATGACATGAGATAATGTACTTGATATTTAATGTTAAAAAAAAAACCGTTTGGGGGGGCCGGGGTGACTTTAGTTCAGATCCCCCCCTCTCCCCCACCTAGAAACGCCTCTGCAACACAACAGAGATAATAATAGAACTAATAGCAGTATATTTAAGCACTAACATTGTAATACAGCCAGACAAGTCTTGGTTTTATGGATAGGTGCAGCTGCCAACTGTAGTCCTAGTATAGAAAGATTAGAAACAGGAAATTATAATACCACCGTAAATAATACGGGTTTAGTTGACAAAGAACTTGAGATAAAAAAAGCAATAACCTATTGTGCAGTAATATTTTCTCTGTGGTCGGTTATTGCTTGTACTTGAGTTCATGTCGAAAGCAGGGGTTTTTTTGCCATGTAGCGCGCCGGATCTGCGATCCGGCACCTCTGAAATGCAACCCGGCACCTCTTATAGTTTTCTTCATTTGGTAAAATGTTAAAAACTTCAGAGACCCACCACCTCTTATTGAAGAGACCCACCACCTCTTATTGAGCAAAAAAACCCCTGGTCGAAAGTACAACCTGTCAAAAGTTTATATATCACCAAGCGTTATCTAAGTACAATTAAAAAAAATATATACCGATAAGACAATGTAAAACACAAGGGCAGACACTTTTGTAGCATGTGCGAAACATTCATTGTATATGCACTAAACATTCGTTGTACAAGTGCATAGCTATAAAATGGTCCTGTGTTTATTGAATACATTTAGCACATTCATTCATAATAAAATCACTACAGTTTAAATATATATAGCATCAGTTATATATGAATCGTATATGTTGTTAGTCTAATAATTTATACAAATATATACATCTTTTTTTTTCGTTTGTGCTTTGTATATAGCATAAAAACATCAATGACATTTTCTCTAAGATTTAGACCGGCAACATTCACGCCTGGTCTATAAGTGTGTGTGTGTATATGTATATATATATATATATATATATATATATATATATATATGTATATATTCTGCGGATATGACATAACTTTTCAAGCATTTGCGCCAAGATGAAATAGTAAACGATAATTTTAGTTACAATAAAAGACCTTTCATTCATATCACTGACAATCTAAATTTATTTCCTTTAAACAAAAAAAATCACGTTTTATTAACGTCTATCTATCATAGCCATTATTATTATATTTTTAAGAACAGTGTACATTAATAAAAGGGAACACTGAAACAATGTTATCGGCGTAAGAAAAAAAAAAGAATGATATCGGCTTTGTTATTAACTTATTACACATCGAGACCTCTTGACCTACATCTCATAGTAAAAACTGAAACATACCTTTGCGTATCCGTTGATTGTTCCAAACAGGCTTTATGAATTCCCAAAAAAATTTCATATATGAAGAACTTAATCCGACACAAGAACATGTATTGTTATTAGTTGGAGTCTATAAATAAACAAATGCACTTTCCGCCTCTTTTATTTTCCCCTTCTCTTGCAAGTAGAACGGGACGTCAGTTCAGTGCGTCATGTCGAGTCACCTCGCTCTTCAGCTGTTTTATTGTTGTTGTTTTTTTATTTTATTCTCAACAATGGTGATTTCCGACAGCCCCGCTCTTTCGAACTATCGTGACTCCAACAACGACCGCGTAGTAGTACAACTACACACGGACACACTCGGTGACGGGGGAAAAAAAGAGGGCTGGAACGGGGAATGGGTAGGGGAGTCCTACAGCTTGATAAGCGGTGCTCAGGTAAAACAAGTGTTCCATGAAATTTTCACGAACGCGTTTAGATAAATCAGTCAAAATAGTTCATTCATAAGTATATTAGAAAATTGAACTAAATAACAACTACTAATATTTCATAGTAGAAAATAACAGATCTAGATGGCTGAAGTGACTGATAATCTCAGCGGTTCAAAGTATGAAATAAGCAACTAAAGCAAGATAAGACAAACTTGGAAAAACTCCACACGAAGAATTGTGAAAAATATCCCAAAAAAGTCAACCTGGATATTATGTTCTTCTGAAGAAGTTCGGCAATCTTGCATCTGCCCCATATCATGTTATAGGCAAACAAACCGGCTGTCAAGGACCACCACTTCTAGGGGGCCCCGTGTCGGGACTTTTTATTTTGCTCGCCACTTGGAAGGAACCCATCTGGTCTTTGCAGCGATTGTTTTCCCAGTGCTTTCAAATGTACCTTTACCTGGTGCCCTCAAATGTACCTTTGGCCTGGGCCCTCAAATGTACATTGGGCTTGGGCCCTCAAATGTACCTTTGGCCTGGGCCCTCAAATGTACCTTTCGCATGGGCCCTCAAATGTACCTTTGGCTTGGGCCCTCAAATGTACCTTTGGCTTGGGCCCTCAAATGTACATTGGGCTTGGGCCCTCAAATGTACCTTTGGCCTGGGCCCTCAAATGTACCTTTGGCTTGGGCCCTCAAATGTACCTTTGGCTTGGGCCCTCAAATGTACCTTTGGCTTGGGCCCTCAAATGTACCTTTAGCTTGGGCCCTCAAATGTAACTTTAGCTTTGATCCTCAAATGTACTTTGCATATGACCTCCAAACCTTTGGACCCCCAAATGTACATTGACCCCCCCTCTTACCATCCAGAAAAACAAAAAATGATGACTGCTCTGCACCTACCCACAGTAGTGCAGACGTAAGGGCGATTTTAAACATGCACAACAATAGGGCCTATAATTAATAACATTAACAGCCATTGCTCCGCAACCTTTTTCCAGCTCGCGGCACACTAAAACTCTTTTTAAAACTCGGCGTCGCTTTTTAATAAATTATTGTGTTTGTTATCAATAATACTGGGGGGGGAGGGGGGGAGTGATGTTGTTGAAATACGGGTAATTTTTTGTGAATAATTTTGCGCTACATAATATGTGAACGCCCCCTTTTAAGAAACATTACGACGACGTACATGTGAGTATTTTTTTTTAATTAGATAACATATGACGCTACTTTTGTATTCTTGATGTAGTCATTGTTAGTGAGATAGTTGTGTGCAGGCCCGTAGCCAGGTCAAAGTAAGCAGGGGGGGGGCACCAATACCCACCAAGGGGCCAGTTTTTCTCATTTTAGTTACTTTTTCTTTATTTTATCCTCTTTTTCTTTTTTAAGCGGGGGGGGGGCACGATCCCCCCAGTGCCCCCCCCCCTTGGCTACGGGGCTGGTTGTGTGTGTTATATTGGGTCAAACCTTTTCTTATCATTCCAAAGAATCATTCGATGTGCTGCCCTTGGTATCTTTTAAACATGATCGTTTTTTTTCTTTTAATTTGCTACATTGGTGAAATATTTCCTTTTACGTATATGATGAGCGAAATTGAAGCATATTTCTATTATTTGCTTCTGAAATCTCTTTATGGTGAAAACCCAAAACTCATCAAGTGGACTTTGATCAAATTTAATCTCACGATTTCCGTCATTTCTTCATTCCAGAATTTCTTTGTTAATGTACAGAGACTTCTGTTGATGTTACGACGTAACTTGCATGTGATCAAGTATGTCTGACATGCATCTGTGTGTTTTGTTTCATTCATGTATCAAGTATGTCTGCCATGCATAGATATATATCTATGCCTTTAATAAAGTCTTACGCAAGGGGAGTAATGAGTAAATACATTTGGATGTGCTCCATTCAGAAATAGTTAGCCTCCCTTGTTCATTATTTTTATTTATTTATTTATTTATTTGGAGTATTGAAGTGGTGTATAAATCCTACCGGTCTAAAACTCGTACACTTTGTAGTCCAAACTCACATTTTGATAGTTATGTGCTTCAGAAAAAAGAAACTGCATTAATCTTTCAAACTTTAAACACTTATACTTCTTAAAAAAAGAAAAAAAAAGAATTATGATGGGCATCAAACTTCACAGCCACCGGCGGCGGAACGTAATATTTTAACTCAAAGGGGGGCGCCGCCCCCCCCCCCCTTGAAAATTTAAGGAGGGGCAAGACAAAATATGACCGAAAGACAAATTTTACCTCCTTAATTCTATAATAGAATATAGTAATTCTGTAGCAAGTATTTAATCGATATTATTAAAAAATAACATATTAAAAAAATAAAAATGAATATTGAGCACTTCTGTCGTCAACTGATTCGTAATGTCAGTTTGTTTACAAATTTAATAGTGAAAATAGATCAGAAAATTACTGATAATTATCATGAATGATGATGAATATGAAACCGGAAACGGGAAACTCAATAAACAAAAAGTAATTTATGAAAAGGTAATAAATAATTGTATTTTCTTTAAAAATTACATTTGCCGTCATTCGGTAGATGGCAATACTTCTATATACTTATAAGACGCATTTGCTATCTGTCTGTCTGTTCCCTTAAAACTCAAGATCCAGACAACCAAATAACGTGAAATTTGGTACACGCCCCCCCCCCCAGGCCAAATCATCATTACATAATTTACGTTATAAAGTTACAAAAAAGACTGTCAAACTGTCTTTTTTCAATATGTGAGCCCCTCCCCCCCCCCACAGCATTTTTTGCTGGTTGCGCCACTGGGTACACGTACACAAAATTACATGGGGAATGTTCTTAAACAGGTTTCGTTCCATCTCAATGGGTACTTTAATTGTAATTATTTTGGATATCAAAGACATGAAAATTGGCAAACTTTTACCCCGATTTCAGGTTTTACGAGCTTCTCTCCCACATAGCTAACTTACTATAAATATGATCGGTACGGGGAACCAAATATCACAGTACTTACTATTTTAATACATTCTATTCCTTCATCCATAGGAATTGTCATCTTTTGCTACAGTCATGCTTAAGAGAGAGAGAGAGAGGGTGAGAGGGAGGGAAAGAGGGAGGGAGGGAAAGAGGGAGGGAGGGAAAGAGGGAGGGAGAGAGAGAGGGAGAGGGAGGGAGGGAGGGAGAGAAAGAGGGAGAGAGAGGGAGGGAAAGAGGGAGGAAGTGGAGGGAGAGAGAGAGGAACTGCCAAAAATGTTGTGTATCACATTGCTTTAAGATAAATGTACCCTTTTATTGCATGCAAATAAACCCTTTTTTACGCGTCTTATTTTAAATCTTAATTAAACGTCAAATTACGCTTCTTAAATAAACAGAAAACATTATTTTAAACCCGGGCAAAGCCGGGTACTTGCAACTAGTTTTAAAATATGCCACAACAACTATCAATAATGTGATCACTGTAAAATGTCAATTAATTATAATTTCTTTCAAATATTAAATTTAAGAAATAAATCAAATGAATTATGAAAATGAAAATAATACATATAAACTAAAATGAATTACAAAGTTAAAAAAGTTAAAATTTTGGGGGGGGGGGGCAGACTGGAAATTCAGGGGTGGGCGCCGCCACCCCTTAAAAGTTTTAGGGGGGGCCGCTGCCCCCCCCCCTGCTCCGCCGCCAGTGTTCACAGCCAATTTTTACCATCTAAAATCGAATGCTGTAGGTTAGCGATGTTCTGTACGTGCTGGCTCTACTACAAACTTTAGCCAACATATAATACTCCTGTCATCTAATACTAAGCTCTAAAAATCGTTGTTTACATTAATAATGTATGCCAATCTTTAAGTAAAAGCTTAAATTTAATATTTATAGTAGAGCTGCTGTTCGATTAAAAATTAACGCACATTTTAATCGACACAATATAATACATTTGTTTGTAGTCAAACTAGTCGTACATATCCCCCTCCACTTCCCATCGAATGCATCCCATATGTGCCTTTCCTTCATAAAATAATAATATAGCAAGAAAGTATTTGCTCCCTTATTGTTAACGCGGGTTTTTTTTATAACCCCCCCCCTTGCCCATCCCAGTTTCATTTTAGACACATTACATTGTTTCAAAGCCATGACACTTGTCAATCAAACTATAACACGTGCAGATGTTCACTAATTGTATCATTCAGGGTCATAAGTTTGAAATAAGAAATGGCAATCCTATTGTTTCAAAGTCATATAGCTGCTATGATTTTATGCAAACGTGACAAACGGGGGTCTTTTTTTTCTCTTGTTTTTTTTTTAAATCTCGTCTGATCTGGTTATAAAATTGGGTTATTTACTGATTTTTTTTTATTTTATCTGCAACTCTGAAATAAACAGCTTTTGGGTAAAATTTAACGCATTTAGGTGTTTGTGTTAAAAAATGTAATCGCATTTTTAACGCATTAATTACGCTTTAATTAATTGCAGTAAATCAACAGCCATATATAAAATTTAACTCAGTATCACAATAATTCTGAAAAGTACAACCACTGTCTCGGGTACAGATGTATTATTAGTTCAGCTGTTGCAGACGAGCAAGATAATATACTATCAAAATACGATACAAAATTATGCGCAAAAAAATTATACACAATTTCTAGATTCTCGTTATTTGGATCTAATCATAAACGGGTTCATTATACATTCAACAATACACTATAGTACCTCAACCAATACACTACAGTATATAATGTTAACTAGTGAATGAAATTTTTCTCTTATTACACTGACAGGGAAGGGAGCAGGAGGTTTACTTGTCGAAGGGCTAAATAACCAAAACATCTTCATTATATATTACAAGTGGGGCTTCAGTCGACATACCTGGGGGTGAGGGTATGTGCGAATTGCGACAGGGAGTGGGTGGTAGATCTACTCAATAAGTGAACGGACCTTAAACTTCAAATGGTTGAGTGAAATTCTGTTATTTATCGATTTGGTGAACTTTCCGCATTTGGTCAAATTAACGCATTTAAGTGTTGCGTTAAAAATTTTAATCGCAATTTTTTTTTGACGCGTTAATCGCAAATTAACGCAGTTTAATCAGCAGCCCTAATTTATAGCAATAGTATGGGACCGCTCACATATTTTGTAGCGCATGAGATTCTCTTTTTCCCTCAACTCGCCCAGCGCGCGCACACACGTTGCAACCGAGCGCGCATATGTTCCGTACACAAAGCCAACGTACAAAACTTTTACCCTTTAACTTGACGAATTAAAACAAAAAAAAAAAATTTTAAAAAAGCAAACCAAAAATACTAAAGAAACCGCCGCGCAAAACTGGCTGGAAAACCGCCCTATTAGTGCTGGGCGTGTCTGGGCCAGCACGTCGGTGATCCCAAGTGAAAACCTTGGTATTTTATTAGATCTTAGTGAAGTACCAAAGTCCACACAGAAATTCATGATAGTTACTATAAATATTGTTACGATGTAATGGGTCTTTTTTTTTAATTGATTTTTTTTAAAAGTTTTTTTTATTATTTTCTAATTATTCTTTTTCTTTTTTTTTTTTAATTTGAGGGTTTGTATGCATCGTTTAAAACTGAATTAAGTAAAATGTGTGACTATTTATTTATTTCAGAATATGACAAATATTCTTTTTTTATGTGGAATAAATGGAATAAACCCCCAAAGTAGTTAGAATACAGAGCATTTTGTGACCCTAGGAAATGGAATATTTTGTGACCCTAGGAAATGGGACATTTTGTGACCCTAGAAAATGGGACATTTTGTGACCCTAGGAAATGGAACATTTTGTGACCCTAGGAAATGGAATATTTTGTGACCCTAGGAAATGGAACATTTTGTGACCCTAGGAAATGGAATATTTTGTGACCCTAGGAAATGGGACATTTTGTGACCCTAGGACATGGGACATTTGGTGACCCCAGGAAATGGGACATTTTGTGACCCTAGGAAATGGGACATTTGGTGATCCTAGGACAAGGTACATTTAGAAGCCCTGTGGAAAGGTATACTTCTGGGCCCCAGGGAATATAACTCAAAAGGAAAACAATATTGCCAGGCCGCTGATTTTAAATATAACGTTCCCCTCCCCCAAATTTATTTTTGATAAAAGGGGCCCTCTTTGCTACCCCCAAATTGAAATAATGTTATCCACTGACAGATGTACAGATTGCCATACTTTATGAGTGGTAAAATAAAAATTGTCGACAGAGGCCCTTTTGAGAATGGGGCCCTTGCAGCCGCCTAGTTCGCCTTTCCATAAAAACGGCTCTGCTGAAGAAGGAGAGGGGGGGGGGACGGAAGCAATTGATACTGCACTCTGACACAAAGTTTTCTTGAATGACTCACTAGACACCACAACCAAGCCGTGCTCAGTGAAAAAAGAAAAATTGGCCAATCAGGAGATGACAGTCGACTTATCTGCTGCTAACACAAGTCATTAAACTCATTGAACTTTAAGATGGTGGGTGGGGTTTTGCCAGCTTAGGGCGGTATCAGTACTCCAGTGTGGTGTGAAGCTTGAAAAGTTATTGTTTGAACATGAGTTTTGATTGCACGACAGAAATCCGTTCCGATTTCGGTTTAGGCCTGTTAATTAATACAACATAGTCAAATGACATCAGAGCTCATTGGAAGAAAAAAAAAATTCTGACTATAGGCTAATGATTAGCAATGATGGCAACTAGAGAGGGTTTCACCGTGGAGTCAACTAGAGCAGGTTTCACTGTGGGTGGGTGGAGATTGGGAAGGGGGATGGGGGGGTGGGGGGGGTCCCCAACAGCAAAAGTACCCGACGAGGCTATGATGTCTCCATATGAATGCATGTTAATCAAATCATATGAATAAATGAGTAATGATGAATTTAGCTGAGCACGGATATAATGGGTGGGTGGGCAGTAGACAAACCCCCGACCACCTCCCCCCCATCTTTGGAAGGACCCCGCAGAGCATCACCATTACACTTACCTTACTATTCACCCAGTATATTTTTTTAAAGGGGCCGCTACATTTTATTCTTCGCCCGGGGGTCTCAACCGACCAAAGAAAAAAAGTTTCATTTTTTTTTTTTATTTCTTAAAAGGAACGCTATAAAACTGAAAAAAAAAAAAAGAGTCTTAATTCAAAAGAAGATTAATTAGGTCATGCTACCGGTTCCGAATTTTGAAACAACGTACAATCAGTGCCGTTCCCAAAGATTTTTGGGGCTCTGGACAAGTGTTATTGTGGGGACTCTATTCTCTCTCTCTCTCTCTCTCTCTCTCTCTCTCTCTCTCTCTCTCTCTCTCTCTCTCTCTCTCTCCCCCTCTCCCTCTCCCTCTCCCCCCCTCTCTCTCTACATATATTTATATGAAGTAAAGTTCCAAAGGGCTCATCGGGGCAGATATATGTGTAGAATTCATTTGTTTCAGTAACCTCGGCATGTAAAAGGATTGTGTGGTTGCACACTCCCACAACTTTAAGTCGGGTACCCATATTAAAGCTGAGTGGACTTGGGGACTTTCATCAGGACCACTCCCCCCCCCCTAGTCGACAGTCGAGCGCTCTACACCGCAAGACCAACAGTCCTCCCATTTAAATATATATATATGTACTAGCCGTACCCTGCAAAACCTTTGCATAGAGTTATATCCCCTTCGGCTTGATCGGTAGTGCTAGGTTATTTTTTTGGTTTCGGGCAGATCCGATTTTTTTCATGGTTGTATTTTAAACTGGAATACTGTTGTATTCATTCTTTACTTTCGATTTAACGCACACTGGAAATGAGTATTATTATATATGATGATGATATATACAAGGAATGTTAATAAAAATATATTTAACAAAATTCCCTGTCGGGACCGTTATAAAATCAGATTTTATATGAATTGAAGCCATTTTAAGTACTTAGCCTTTGCCTACCAACGGTTCTGGTAGAAATGAAGTCTAAGGATGAAACCGTCAATATAAATATAATCATATTGTCTGTCTGACTGTCTGAATTTGAGTATTCAAATACTGTTCCAGTGAATCTATAAAAAAAAAAAAAAGTAAATAGTTGTCAGCCATTTTCTACTTTTCAAGTGAAAATATTTTAGCATAATCGATGTTTATTCAGCCTGCATAAATGTCTAATAAATTAAAAAGAACTTTGTCCTTCATAATGGCTTGCTTTCTTATTTTAAAAAAATGCTACAGTTTACCCTGCGTTTAACGCGTGTAGAACGCACCAAAGATTTCATTATTATTATTACTGAAATTGTAAGGCGAAGTTGCTGACATCAGGTATACGTTAATCGAAATATGCTTGATATATACTAAAATCGTTTATGTAGTCTGAAGTTTGTAGATTTAAAAAAAAAAGAAGATCCGCCAACCTGGCAATAACGCTTTTAAAAGCTATATCGACCAATGATATTTTAATGTCTATGGTATTAGCTGACGGAAATCATGTCAAGTTACATGCAGGTCTATGTTACCAATTTACCCGTTTTCAAACTAAATTTTAATAGAACATTTGCCAAGCTTTCTAATCACTAGCCACCAGATATCTGGAAAAGTGAATAATATATATATATATATATATATATATATATATATATATATATATATATATATATATATATATATAATTGGCTTTACCATTTTGTGCCCATATTTCCAATGGATTCAATTAAATATACATTTTTATCAAATCTGATGCTTTAGTGGTACCGACTGGTATTTTCGCCTGATGTCTACATATATTTTATTAAAAGTCCTGGCTTTCATTACAATCGATAGATACATACAGGCCCAAAGTTAGAACTACTTTAAAATATATGAGGCTTTAAGATAGCCATTCTTGTTTATGTAAGAAAGAAAAACAAATTGGTCAGTCTGTTGTAATCATAGATAGATAAGGTCCTCTGGGATAAATATATGCGACGAACAGTGCCAAACCTAGGGATTTTGGGGCCCGGGGGGCTTGACCTCTTTGGGGGCCCCTGCATTTTGACATTCGACACCATGACATGAGATAATGTACTTAATATTTAATGGAAAAAAATATTTTTGGCCCCCTTAAGCTGGGGCCCGGGGGACTTTCGAATTGGGACCCCCCCTCCCCCCACCCTAGGTACGCCTCTGGTGACGAATTCAGGGCTGATTTCTGTGTTTAGTAAACATTATTTATGGAAGCATCATCCTCTAAAACAGTCGTGCGCAAATTCGTAGTCCGCACTTTGCGCACTACAAGAAAACCATGGTTATAAATATCCATGATAAAAATATAGAGGCCGTATAACAGCGAATTGATTGGTCGAGAGTTTATTATACATGCAAGTCCGACGCGAGGGGGTGAACCCGGTACACTGCAATGAAGCATGCCCTAATTGCCCAGTGAACAGCTTGATTTTTTCTTATAAAGTTATAGAAAAATTAAGTTGTAAAGAGGCTAAAGAGCGTGTTTTGAGATAACCCTTAACATTGGTACTGTCATTGTTATCTGAAATTAGCTGGCGCTTAGTCCTACTCATCGTTATCATCATACCCATAACCAGGCCCGTAGCCAGGTCAAAGTAAGCAGGGGGCCACCAATACTCAGCAAGGGGGCACCTTTACTTTTTCTTTATTTTTTCCTTTTTTTCTTCTTTTTTAAGCGGGGGGAGGGGGGCACTCCATACCTAGCGGGGGGGGGGGGCGGGCACGGCCCCCCAGTGCCCCCCCTTGGCTACGGGGCTGCCCATAACCGATGTGGTTGCAGTGTTGGGGGTATGCATGGCCACCTCAACAGACATATTCTCCATAGTTCCCTATCCTGCGCGGCTGTCTTTAGTTCATTATTTTATATTGTCAAACCAACAGTTCCGCTGGCGCCCCCCTCCTGCGACAACCCCCCCCCCTCTACAGTCCCTTGGAGTCGCGGTTCTTAACCGGCGGTAGGCGCACCCCAAAAAAAAAAGGTTTAGAATCGCTGCCTTGGAGAATGGGTTTTCGATAGGCTATCATGCATGGACACATTTCCGAACTATGCCATCTTACGTCGCTTGATTGCTGCCATAATCGTTTCATGGGGGCACGCGATTGAAGATATTCTAAGGTGTAATTGGCCTGATAGGTCAAGAGCTTATAACAGCTTTGGATAAAGAATGATTTTCTCTGTGTAACAACATAATTTTTTTTTGTGTGTGTGCACAACCTTTCTTACGGTCAGACAAACTATGTGGTTGCTACGGCCCATTCTGTTAAGGAAGCCCTTGTCGGGATTTTTATTTTGCCTATTGAAAGGTAGAGAGGATATGTCATGGGGCCTGCGCTAAAATCATGTAACAGTTGGGGGATATCAGAGGGGCCCCAAGTTTTAACAGTTGCGGGATATCAGACAGGGTCTCAATTTTAACATTTGCGGAATATCAGAGAGTGGCCTCAGTCATCATATATCATTATGGTGTTTTATATTAGTAATCTGTTGCCTACCTAAAAGATGCAACGAAAGCTTTGGTGTGAATATATTAAGTCGAACAAGGCGATCATTTAGTGCCCATATTTCCAATGGGTTCAATAAAGTCAAAAATTTTTTATCAAATTTTATGCTTTAGTGGCACCGACTGGCATTTTCGCCTGATGTCCACATATATTTAACTAAAAAGGCTGTATTAATACATATATCAGGGGCATTCAGGGGCCCCACAAAGACCTTAGCATAGAGCCCTCAAATATCTGGTAACGGCACTGATTGTATGCTGTTCCTATTATGCAAGTGCCATATCACAGTGTAGCCTATTATACATTATTATTGCAATGAAGGGGTCCTGAGGCCAGGCCCATAGCTGCAGGGGGCCGGCCCCCCTGCATTTTGTCTGGCTCCCTTTGCTTATTTGCTCTACTTAGTAAAATGTATTACCTGGTCCCCTGCTATTGCAAGGCCCCATGCTGCAGAATGCCTGGCCCCTGCTGTAGAATTTTCACGCTACGGGGCTTCCTGAGACTAGTTACATAACATTATTGGGGGGGGGTATTTTTATTATTTATTTTTTGCTTTATGTAAGCGATGGAGGTAAAAAAAAAAAAATTACACCGAAAGTTTGACACTTGTCGACTATTGGCGATGACTACAATCTGTTGACATAATATATTGACGACAACAGGGCAAAGACTTTAAGGGATATTTTAGGGCTCCTGTAGCATCAGATTTGATATAATTTTTGCACAGGGAGAAATCCTTTAGGTCTATCGATAAAAGAGCTCTGCAGCAGCACAACTCTTATTTGGCAGCGAATGTCAAATTATTTTTAGCTCTCATTTTTTCCCAGAAATCGTCGAAGCTGTGTGTCTGACCGTTCGTATTGACACTATTTTTTTTTTTACATGAGAACTTATTCTTACTAGAATGTTGAAAAAAAGGCTGTATCATTTTAGGGATGATAGTCCTTATTCATGATCTTCTTTTCTTTTAGATATTAATAATTAATCGTAAGTAAATCAAAATGTTAATAGTTAATTTTTTCGGCACTTGCGACCCGCCCACGTACGGGACGCCTAACGAGTAACGTGCCAAAGTGTGTTGGTGGTTGTTGGTGTTTGTTTTTTTCCTTCTTCTTTTGATTAGCTTATAATCCGTAACGTGTGCAAGTGGGAATTGCGAAATCAACAATTACAAAACGAAAACAATAGATTATAGATGCAACAGCGGTCTTATTTTTTATTGTAATTATTAGAAACAAACAGCACAACTTAAAAGTTAATCTTGTAAAAAAAAATTGCAACTGATGGAGGTGTAGCCTAGGCTAAATGATTTTTTTATTATTTTTTTTAACTAAAAATACAAATACATCACAAACAGTAAGAATTAAAAAAAAGGTACATGTATGAATTTAAACAAAATCTTTATTATTTACATAAACATTATTCATTTGTACAACACATAAATAAATTTGGACGTAAAATTATGATAATTTTTTTTATTCAACTTTAAATGATACTATAGAAATTGGAAAAAAATATAAGGACTGATGCCTCTAGAGTGAAAAAAGACATATAATTTTCACACAATGTTAGACAAGACAAAATTGATCATTAAAATTTCTATATTATTATTATTATAAGTGACAGGAAACACATTTAAATGAATAAAAAAAATAAGTTTTCCACCATTTATTTGTTTTTCTAAGCATATTATATTTATTTAAAAGTTGATCACTTTTGTCACCCTCCATATTAAAAAAATCACCAAATTTCATTTTTCCCAAGAAATCACGCTTAGTCACCAAACAGCCCGGCCCCAAATACGCGAAGCACTCCTTTTGACATTTTGTCAAAAAGGGAGCCACAGCGACAAAGATTCCTAGTGCATGATGGCTTTTTTCAACCCAAACTTGGAATATTTTACCAAGTACCACATTTTTACAAAAATAAAAAAATCTATTTTTCTTTGCCACTCTATCCCAGGGTCGGCGTTGCACATATATAATAAAACATTAAAAAAAATTGACCAAAAGTAAAAATATAAAGAATTATAACATACAAAAAATTGTCGCCACCGGTGATCGAAAAGTCAATGCTACGACGTTGAGCGTTAATAAGCTTTGGGAATGAATAAAATAGGAAAAAGAAATCCCTAATAGTAGGGGGTGTGTTTAAGTAGTATATAATACAAAAATAATCCAAAATTTATCCTTCCCCACCCTTATAATTTACAACAAATTTCAGGATCATCCTAATTATAAAAAGGGTCCAATCCTCTCTTTTAATATGGAATAATGTTCAATCTTAGAAAATGTTTTAATTCTTATTACTTTTAATTTTACAACTCTAAATTTAAAAGATCAAATATTTGTATAGTTTCACATTATACTTCATTTATTTCTACCCATTTTCGGTTAATTTTAATGCATGGGAAAAAAGAAAATAGCTTAAAAGCAAAGGGAAGTGACATCTTTAGTGCATTATATAGATGTAAATTTAAACTGTTACTGTATTGTCATCTTTCAAAGTAAGTCAACAAATTTGCCATCCAATTATATTGCACATAATTTTCTGATAAAATTGGTGTTAGTACAGTACATATTTACATTTTCATGAAAACTATTGAGGAAAGATAATGATTTTTGTATTTATGTGTAAAACCAGCCGATTTCTTTACTATTCTTAGTATTTCAAGTCAATGAATTTGATTCAAAATCTTTTTGCTATGGTCTACAGGGTTGTTAGTATCGAAGTATCGGTATCGGCCAATACAGTATCGGCGATACTTTTTCAGTATTGGTTGCTGTATTGCCGATCCTTTTTGTATCAAGTATTGATTTGTGTATCGCCGATACATTTTAAACGAAAAATTTTCGATACTCGATACCAATATTTTTCTGTTGCCACTATTAGCTAATTACAGAATAACAATATCGATTTTAATAGATTGTTTTAAAAGTAATTTTCATAAATTCAACCACTGCTTGTAATGATAACCATCAACCCTACCACTATTAATCCCACCCACCTCCCCAACAAAAAAAAAACTTGGATCACAAGGCTGAAGTTGAACAAACCTTAAAGCGTGCCTGCAGTGCACTGAGTGCAGTTTCCACTCAACTTACTTTGCAGGGTGTTGCAGCTTCAATACAGTCAGCAGTACAGTTTTACTGCACGGCGGCAGAACTGGCTTAATAGTAAAGTTCTGCTGAAGTAGACAGATATCTTGAAGATAACTCATCAGAAATGCTGTCATTAGCACCCTACCCAACCTACCCAAGCATTAAAGTCGGGTACTATTTAAAACTGGGTGAACTTGTGGAAAAATTCCCTTTGTTCACACCGAGGATCGAACCCATGACTCTGAAGTCGACAGTCGAGTATCTACACCACTTGGCCATCCGTCAAGTACTAAAGTGTTTAGCATTAAATTTGTGCTTTGACATTGTATTTTATTGTTTTCACTTTTTTTACAGATGACACACGCACATTACATATGACACACGTACATTACAGATGACACACGCACATTACAGATGACACACGTACATTACAGATGACACACGTACATTACAGATGACACACGTACATTACAGATGACACACGTACATTACAGATGACACACGCACATTACAGATGACACACGCACATTACAGATGACACATGTACATTACAGATGACACACGTACATTACAGATGACACACGTACATTACAGATGACACACGTACATTACAGATGACACACGTACATTACTTGAAAAACTTGAGAAACTTTCACTCATTATATTTTAAATAAAAATAGTTTGTTGTTCTCAAAAGTATCGGTATTGTATCGGTATCGATTTTGGCAATACATTTTTACTTGAGTATTTGTATTGGTATTAGCGATACTATTTTCATGAAGTATTGGTATCGGTATTGACGATACAATTTAAGAGTATTGTTAACAACCCTGGCAAGATATAATTTGATTGGTTGCGTGGAGTAGCACAGGGCATGGCCCACAAAACACAATCGAGTGAGACTCGCTGAAGCTAACTCTCAATGCCAGAGGTCAAAGGTAAAGCTGCCACACAACTTTAAACAAAAAATGGGTTAGGATAACTGGTATAAGTAAGTAGAGCTGCAGGGGGTCAGAAGAGGTTTAGGAATCACCCCTCCCCCCGGGACGTAAGTAGGCCTATGTGGACAATGTAGGAAATCATACATGGAACGTATTGAAGTACATGTCGGTGTTGTAAGGCAGTGGTTCGTTTTTGAGACTCTCCGTTAAACAAAAGGGAAATCATTAAAGAAAGAAAATCTAAAAATGAAGTTGCATATATCAGTGACGTGTAGACATCACGTGTGAATAGTAGATGAACCGAGATATTAGGAGGGCTACAAGCTGATTTGAAAAGGGTCGCCAAAAATATGAAAAATTACTTTATCGAGAATAATTAAAATTAATTTGGACTTTTTTTTTTATTTCATTAAATGCGGGTTGCGAAAACTGAATATGTTTCTAAGTAGGTTGCGATCACACAAGTTTAAGAATCATTGTTTAAGACTATGTATTCTTAAATTTTCGCCTAAAGGAGGAGCTTCTTTTATATTTCAGAGAGATTTTTTTTTCTTTTATTAATTATAACTGTCTTGCACTGGTTTATTTCAGGGCTAGGATTTGTCTACATTTTGGTAGTACATATAGGCCTAGTACTCAATGCAGACGCCATGCACCATCAGAAGGTCTCCTGTTGCATAATGGAATACGTTTACTAAGCTTTGTTTACATTTTGTGCTACACATAAGGTGTAATCAAATCGTCATGCTCCAGTGGATGCTACTCCTGTTTTACTGGGCTATGTTTTCTAGGCCTTATTTACATTTCGTACTACAAATAGGCCTCATCCAATCGTCATGCATCAGTGGATGCTAGTCCTGTTTCATTGGGCTATGTTTACTAAGCTTTGTTTACATTTCTTACTACAACTAAACCTCATCCAATCGTCATGCATCAGTGGATGCTACTCCTGTTTTATCGGGCTATGTTTACTAAATTTTGTTTACATTCTATACTCCACTAGTTATATCATACCCCGATTCAGAGGCGGACTCAGCGGTGACCTAGAAGGAGTGTCATATGCGGGGGCCGGGGGGTGGTGGTCAAAACACACAAGTGTAGACCAGGGATGCACAACCCGCAACGGTAATGCGCCACGTAGCCGTAGGGCAGGAATAAATGGCAGATGGGAATTAGTCAATACATTACTGGCCTTTATTTCCTCATCAATATATTTATGTGCACCAGTCTGTCGGATGCCTTTAACTAGAATAGAAGGTTCCATCCGGGCATCACGGGTTGCGTATCTATGGAGTGGGCTGTCCTAGCTTTCACACCAAAAAGGCGCCACCGCCAGAATGACATATGTCCTACAACAATATAATGTGCACCAGTGATGTGCACCAATGATGTGTAATAGTTATGTGCAAAAGTAATGTGCAACAGTAATGTGACAAGTGATATGCACCAGTGATGAGCAACAGTGATGTGCAACGGTTATGTGCACCAGGGGGTACAAGGGCGTGTACAGCAGTGATTTGTAACAGTCGTATTTACCCACCCCTTACAAGCTGTAGAAAGGTAATTTTGTTTTGAGTCTGACCCAGGCTATAATACACACGCATTCTTAAATTTGTGTTCACAAAACTCCAGACAACTTATGAACGTGCACATTTTGTTCAGTTTTTTGGCTTTAAGCATGAAATGCACATCCCAAAATGTACATACAACTTTAAGATAAGCATACTGCTTCCATTCATAGCTTCTTTTTTTGCCTCGGCTGCAGGCCCATAGCCTTGTCAAAGTAAGCAGGGAGGCACCAATACCCAGCAAAGGGACACCTTTACTTTTTCTTTATTTTTCCTCTTCTTTGTTAAGCGGGGGGCACTCCATACCTAGCGGGGGGGGGGGCGCGGCCCCCCAGTGCCCCCTTCGCTACGCGGCTGCTTGGCTGCAATGAAATGATAACAACATACAATGAGCAATGTCTCTTCCATAAAAAACAAACAAGCAATATTAAAACATCCGTTGATGAAACTTTGACTATTGGATCTTTCAACAAACCACAAATAAATAAATAACAAAAGAAAATCTTTAGGGGCTGACCAAAATATTACTTTTAAAAAAAAAACATAGCTTTTAGAAAAGAATTTTTTTAGAGCATTTTCGAAAAAAAATGCTCTATTGTCCCCGTTTTGTCTGTCTGTCTGTCTGTCTGTCCGTCATCACCCTCGATCTCAACAACCATAAGTCCTAGACCCATGATGTATATATCATTTTGTAGGTCTTGGCCTGCCATGTGTACATCAAAAGTGCATTTCGCGATAGGACCTCTGAGGGCCGGGCTTCAGGGCTCCGAAGGGGCTTATATATATTATATATATAGCCCCATTCTACACCTTGTACGTTCAATAACCCATTCATTTGGTGCGAAATACTGCAGCACGTAGTTTTACCAAGATTTATTAAGAAACTCATCAAATGAAATAGTAAGCTTGTGTTCTGAGTTTAATTGAAAGTATCAGAGCTATGCAAAAATTGACGGAGTTTACGGACGATTAAATGACTACAATTTCGAATGTTTTCAATTATGAGTCCTATTTCAGTAACCACAAACCACTTGTAGTTATATTTAAGAGAAAATAATTTTTTTTCAAATATAAAGAAACGTCTTTATAATATTTTTTTTTACAGATATATGCATTACACAATTGAATTTATAAATATTTCCAAAATTTACAAATATTTACTGAAAGCTAACAAACGTACTGATACATAACATGAAAATACGCTAACACGTCCTGTGTCCAGAATGGAACAGGCTTAATTGTTTTATATAAATCATTGGTCACATTTTCCTTCTTATAAGGTGGATGACATTAAGAGACACTTGAAAATACATATTACAGACAAGAAAACGAAAACAACGTAAAAACTAAACTCGAGAGAAATGTACGGTTAGACGAAACAAAAGAGAATTATACAATGTTTTTTTTTTCACTTTTATGTTTCCATGAAATTGGCAACAAATTATACGTTTGTTAGCTCATGAAGAGTATCAATTATTTCTAGATATTTACAGCTTCCATTGTTTAGCTATTTGAAACTGTACAGATGGGAACTTGGCCTTTGAAAAAAAAATGTGCAGTTTCTATAGCAACGCTGAAATATTTATTTGGACAGAAAACACAAAGACATGTTCAAATTGAAAAAAAATGAGAGGAATAAAAAACAAAACAAAACTTCATCACGCTAGAAATATTTTTTGTTGTGAACTTCACTACAGTTTTTTTTTATGCAAGGTTGATGCAGACATAACGAGATACAATGAGACACTGTGACACTGACACGTTACGAGACACAGTGAAATATTGTGATGTATTATGAGACACATTGAAACGCTGTGTTGTATGACGGACACATTGAAACACTGTTGTGTATGACGGACACATTGAAATACTGCGGTGTATGACGGACACATTGAAACACTGCGGTGTATCACGGACACATTGAAACACTGCGGTGTATGACGGACACATTGAAACACTGCGGTGTATCACGGACACATTGAAACACTGCGGTATATCACGGACACGATGAAACACTGCGGTGTATCACGGATACATTGAAACACTGCGGTGTATCACGGATACATTGAAACACTGCGGTGTATCACGGACACATTGAAACACTGCGGTGTATCACGGACACATTGAAACACTGCGGTGTATCACGGACACATTGAAACACTGCGGTGTATCATGAGACACATTGAAACACTGCGACTGTGTTAAAGGACATACTGAAACACTCTGATGGACTGTATGGTTGTATAGGTGAGTGATCTCATTGATAAAGTCACTCACTTGTCATACTCCAGGGCGAATTCTAACTGGCCGATCTTTGGCATGTCCGGCTGCATGTCCAGGACACTGGAGTCTGAGGCCACGCTGTCACAGGACTCGGCTCGTCGTATGCCGTGACCCAGATCAAGGTCAGACGCTGCAGAATGAAAACAAGAAATATGATGAGTATATTAAACGACCAATCAAAATACGAACAACACCATACCCATGATAATCTATCTTCGCGGTCAAAATGGACCAAGTCCATGTAGACTGCCTCAAGGTCGCTGCATGCGGATGGAACCTGGGCACATGTCAGGGGGCCCTAGCCCATGGTGGGCCCGCGTGTTTATATTAATCGGCTGTTAGATAATCTAAGGAATCTGTGATTGCTTTGTCAGTATAGGGTTGGGGCCACGGTTTGTTGAGATAGTCGGGGTGCCCGAAATCAGCTGGCTTTAAACCACGTCTGCTGCAATCCCACGGAGGCGGTAAAGCTAGAAATATAAATTGAATTACTCCTCTTAACTAAACATCACTTTCATTTAGAGGGGGACGAAAATCAGCGATACCATATTCTCTGGCCCTTCTATCTCTCCCCCCCCCTCACTCCCAGGTCACGGATCAGTTAATCAACGGATGGGGGGGGGGTGATCGAAGAAGTCAAAGACACACCCATTGAAAAAGGGGAAACACAGGGGAGGAGGAGGGGGGGAGGATGGAGAAATACCAGGCAGTTTATTATTCCTAGGTCGAAATGACACAGAGACCGGTTGAAAGACAAAAAAAAACAACAACAGCCTGTGTATAGATCACCAGAATACAAACAAAACAGACAAACAAACAAACAAGAACAAAAGAGAGTTTGTAAACAGTTAAGGAAAAAAAAAAACAACAACAAAGAAGAATGTTGGTGAACAATGAACAGGAAACAGATGGACACATCGTGATGACAATTTTTAGAACGGGCCTTAACTCTTCACTACTTTTAACATGTGTTTTGTCATTTGTATAACTCGTTATATACATTTGCTGTCTGTCTCTCTGTCTGTCTGTCTGTTCCCTTATAACTCAAGATCCAGATAACCAAATAATGTGAAATTTGTTACACGTACACATAATTACATGGGGAAGGTTATAGGACAGGTTTCGTTTCATCTCGATGGGTAGTTTAATTGTAATTAATTTTTTTTTATTTTAGTATTTTACTATATTAAAGTAATCTCGACGGCGCCATAAATAAAATTCCTCTGTGACGTCATTTCCCGATTCGAATAGAACTTGCGCGCTGGTGCTGTATTGTGCCTTTGTGATGCAAAGAATTGTTGTTGTTTTTTCATGCTCCCTGATTTGTACAGTTTGAGGAAGATAAAGGAATGAAGAAGGATTTTAGAAGAAGTGTGAAGCCATAATAATAAGTATATATATATATATATATATATATATATATATATACAGAGAGAGAGAGAGAGAGAGAAAGAGAGAGAGAGGGGGAGAGGGAGGGAGAGAGATAAAGAGAGAGAGAGAGGGGGGCAGGAGGAGAGAGAGAGAGGAAAGGAGGGTAGGGAGGGAGGGAAGGGGGGGGGTAAGAGGAGGGAGGGGGATGGACAGGGGGGAGAAAAGGAGGGAGAGAGAGGGAGATGGGGGAGGGAGATGGGAGAGGGAGTAGGGGGAGATGGAGAGAGTAAGGAAGGGAGGGAGAGAGGGGGTAGGGAGGGAGAGAGAGAGGGGAGGGAGGGAGAGAGAGGGCGGGAGAGAGGGAGGGAGAGAGATAAAGAGTGAGGGGGCAGGGAGGGAGAGAGAGGGAATGAGGGAGGGGAGGGAGGAAGGGGGGAGAGAGGTGGAAAAGGGAGGGAGGGAGAAAAGGGGGAGATGGGAGAGGGAGCAGAGGGGAGAGGGAGATGGGAGAGGGAGTAGGGGAGATGGAGAGAGAAAGGAAGGGAGGGAGAGAGCGGGTAAGGGAGAGAGAGAGGGGAGATGGAGAGAGAGGGGGAGGGAGGGAGAGAGGGAGGGAGAGAGATATAAAAGTGAGGGGGGAAGGGAGGGAGAGAGAGGGGAATGAGGGAGGGAGGAAGGGGGAGAGATGGGGAGGAGAGAGAGAGAGGTGGAAAGGGGAGGGAGGGAGAAAGGAGGGAGAGAGGGGTTAGGGAGGGAGAGAGAGGGGAGGGGGAAGGAGAGAGGGAGAGGATGGGGAGAAATGGGAGGAAGAGATAAAAGAGAGAAAGAGGGGGCAGGGAGGGAGAGAGAGGGAAGGAGGAGGGAGGAGGATGGACGGAGGGAGAGAGGGAGAGGGGAGAGAGGGAGATGGGAGAGAGATGGGAGAGGGGGAGGGAGGAGGATGGACGGAGGGAGAGAGGGAGAGGGGAGAGAGGGAGATGGGAGAGAGATGGGAGAGGGGGAGGGAGAGGGAGGGAGGGAAAGGGAGAGAGGGGTAGGGAGGGAGGGAGAGAGAGATGAAGGGAGAGAGGGGGTAGGGAGAAAACAGAAGGTAAACAGAAAACCTTATTTTAAACCCGGGCAAAGCTGGGTACTTGCAACTAGTATATATATATATATATATCTATACTTATAAGACGCATTCGTTGTCTGTCTGTCTGTCTGTCTGTCTGTTCCCTTATAACTCAAGATCCAGACAAACAAATAACGTGAAATTTGTTACACATACACATAATTACATGGGGAAGGTTATAGGACAGGTTTCGTTTCATATCGATGGGTAGTTTACTTGTAATTAATTTTTTTTTATTTTAGTATTTTACTATATTAAAGTAATCTCGACGGCGCCATAAATAAAATTCCTCGGTGACGTCATTTCCCTATGATCGAATAGAACTTGCGCGCTGGTGCTGTATTGTGCCTTTGTGATGCAAAGAATTGTTGATGTTTTTTCATGCTCTCTGATGTGTACAGTTTGAGGAAGGTAAAGGAATGAAGAAGGATTTTAGAAGAAGTGTGAAACCATAATAATAAGTATATATATATATAGAGAGAGAGAGAAGGGGGGGGGGAGGGAGAGAGAGATAAAAGAGAGAGAGATAAAGAGGGGGCAGGGGGGGAGAGAGAGGAAAGGAGGCTAGGAGGGAGGGCGGGGAGGGGGGAGAGAGGGAGGGGGGGGGTGGACAGGGGGGGAGAAAAGGAGGGGAGAGAGGGAGATGGGAGAGGGAGCAGGGGGAGAGGGAGCAGGTGGAGAGGAAGATGGGAGAGGGAGTAGGGGGAGATGGAGAGAGAGGGGAGGGAGGGAGAGAGGGAGGGAGAGAGATAAAAAGTGAGGGGGGAAGGGAGGGAGAGAGAGGGAATGAGGGAGGGAGGAAGGGGGAGAGATGGGGAGGGAGAGAGAGAGGTGGAAAAGGGGAGGGAGGGAGAAAGGAGGGAGAGAGGGGGGTTAGGGAGGGAGAGAGAGGGGAGGGAAGGAGAGATGGAGAGGATGGGAGAAATGGGAGGAAGAGATAAAGAGAAAGAGGGGGCAGGGAGGGAGAGAGAGGGAAGGAGGAGGGAGGAGGATGGACGGAGGGAGAGAGGGAGAGGGGAGAGAGGGAGATGGGAGAGGGACGGAGAGAGATTTGAGAGAGGGAGGGAGGGAGAAAGGGAGGGAGGGGGAGGGAGGGAGAGAGAGAGAGGAAGGGAGAGAGGGGGTAGGGAGAAAACAGAAGGTAAACAGAAAACCTTATTTTAAACCCGGGCAAAGCCGGGTACTTGCAACTAGTATATATATATATATATATATATATACTAGCTGTATCCTGCAAAACCTTTGCATAGAGTTATATCCCCTTAGGCTTGATCGGTAGGCTAGGTTATTTTTTGGTTTCGGGCAGATCCGACTTTTTTCATGGTTGTATTTTAAAATTGAATACTGTTGTATTAATTCTTTACTTTCGATTTAACGCACACTGGAAATGAGTATTATTATATATTTATCCTAAATCTAATTACGTGCAGTCGAATTAAGCCGATCATTTTGTATAGGCCAACTATGATCTCCACCCCTTTCACTGTTGGGATTCTTCCTCCCCCCCTCAACCCCCCACCAGATCAACTGCCATATAAACATGGGTTTCCCTTTACTCCACCCCCATTTTTTCTGACGCGGCCCTGCCCTGTCCCAGCTCAACATGACTTTCAGCACTAAACTAACATCCTATTGGAAACAACCCATCTCTTCGCCAAACCTTCATGAATAACGTGACCTACCTATAGATGACGTCAACGTGACCTACCCATCGATGGCGTCAACGTGACCTACCTATAGAAGACGTCAACGTGACCTACCTATAGATGACGTGCCAACAGACACCGGGCTGCTGCGGCTGCTCTCGTCCTGCTGCTGCTGCTGTTGTTGTTGCTGTTGCTGGTGGTGGTGGTGTTGGTCAAGCTGCTGCTGTACACTCTGCTGTGTGGGACTGCCCAGGCCGTTCAGACGAGCGGGGTTAGAGTTCAAAGTGTCATACTGGGCGTATTTACTGCCTGCGTCCAACGTAAACTCTGAGCTGTCAGAACCAACCTGTCAGGAAAAGTGACACGAATACATATTTCGACCATATTTCGACAAAAAAATTAACTAAATTGGCAACAAAACACACGTTTATATAGTTGGAGCTTATGATGGACACAATCAAAAGTGTCAAGCTTAGGACAGGTCACTGGTGGCCATAATATTTGTGTAGAAAAAAATCGATCGATAGCAAGGTTTAAGACTAAATATCTAAAAAAATTCTACTAATCAACACAGATAAAAAAAAAAACCTAGATCAATTTAACACATTCGTAGTAAGGCACTTTACGTGAAATTAATATCTGAATCCAACTCAAAGTATCCTCATGTACACAGCTAGGACTTTATTGCTAAGAATAGATTAATTCAAAGATGGCTTCCGTTGATAAGTATAAAAACAAAAACTAAATGAAAAGATACTTTGATAGTCTCTGGTGTGCCCGGAATATTGTGCCTGTCAATCAACCAAACGTCTCTATCCGAAATTGAAGCCCGAAGACGGAAGTGCATAGACGGCCTCAGTGTTGGAAGGGTATTGGTAATGGTCGAGCCATGACCCTGGTGGCGCCTGGCTCCTGCAGATAGGCCTACCAGACGGTGGTGATGGCTCTATTATATGCTGGTAAGCAGCCCGTTTTAATACAAGCGGGCCACTTGATTCAGAGTCGGTAGTCTTAAATAGAATAGGTTTCAGAACAAACAACCTCATGTGGTACCTTAAGGTTGTCTTTGAACCTTTTCTTTGGGCACCCACTTAATCTGGTACCAGAGTCATGCCATCCTCAGAGGATTTGAACTGTCATTTTACTGTGTGTTGTTATTTGAACAATGGTTTCTTATTTGAGCTTCATTAATTGTAATCCTTTTATTGAAGATTTATTATTCGCTATAATTTTTATTAGAGTTACCTTCTCTTGCCCATCAATTTGTTTACAATATACATATAAAAAAGTTTTCAGTTTAGAAAGTTTTATAGCTAACACAAACAAGAACATAGGGGCTTACACAATTTATGAGAAATAGAAATGTCGAAATTTTATTATTGAAAAGCTAAGACCTATAAGATAATTATCCATTTTCAGGGTTGTTAGTATCGAAGTATCGGTATCGGCCAATACAGTATCGCCGATACTTTTTCAGTATTGGTTGCTGTATTGCCGATCCTTGTTGTATCAAGTATTGATTTGTGTATCGCCGATACATTTTAAACGAAAAATTTTCGATACTCGATACCAATACTTTTCTGTTGCCACTATTAGCTAATTGTAGAATAACAATAGCGATTTTAATAGATTTTTTTAAAAGTAATTTTCATAAATTCAATCACTGCTTGTAATGATAACCATCAACCCTACCACTATTAACACCAAGACAACTTGGAACAAAAGGCTGAAGTTGAACAAAACTTAAAGCGTTCTTGCAGTACACTGAGTGCAGTTTCCACTCCACTTGGGCTACTCGACAGGGTGATGCAGCTTCAATACAGTCAGCTGTGCAGTTTTACTGCACGGCGGCAGAACCGGCTTAATAGTAAAGTTCTGCTGAAGTAGACAGATATCTTTGAAGATAACTCATCAGAAATGCTTTCATTAGCACCCTACCCAAGCATTAAGAAACTATTTTGATGAGTTGATCTGCTAGTGCTGTGTTGAGCGCCTGTTTTCATTAGGTGCGCGTCTTTTTATGCCATTACGTTCTAGGCTAAGCAAGGATTGTTTTGAAATGATGGTCTTCTTACGTGCTGCCAAGTGGTGAAATAGTAAAGAAAAGTTCCCTTAGCTCTGACGGGCCATCGGGGATTCATCTGTTTCTATAACCTCGGCATATGAAGGGATAGTGTAGTTAGCACAACGCCCAGCCGCCTTTACTTCCCTAGCTTAAAGTCGGTTACCTATTTAAAACTGGGTGAACTTGTGGAATAATTCCCATTGTTCTCACCGAGGATCGAACCCATGACTCTGAAGTCGACAGTCGAGTATCTACACCACTTGGCCATCCGTCAAGTACTAAAGTGATCAGCATTAAATTTGTGCTTTGACATTGTATTTAATTGTTTTCCCTTTTTTTTTTTTTGAAACTTTAAATAAAAATACTTTGTTGTTCTCAAAATTATCGGTATTGTATCGGTATCGATTTTGGCAATACATTTTTACTTGAGTATTTGTATTGGTATTGGCGATACTATTTTCATGAAGTATTGGTATCGGTATTGACGATACAATTTAAGAGTATTGTTAACAACCCTGTCCATTTTTAATGTAATTTCGATTAAGTTTATAGCTACATCCAAATGATCGATAACCTTTGAACTTTAAATGTAAAAGACCTTGAGCTCTACAAATTGTATGCATGAGTGCTAAGCTAATTTGTATTTTCAAGTGATACTTGTGCGTGTGTGTGTGTGCATAAAATGTATATAGCTTATAATTTATACTAGCTGTACCCTGCAAAACATTTGCATAGAGTTATACTCGCTTAGGTTTAATCAGTGGGCTAGGTTATTTTTGGCTTCGGACAGATCCGATATTTTCATGATTTTTATTACTATTGTTTACATTTGATGATTTTAAACTGGAATACTGTTGTATTAATTCTTTACTTTCGATTTAACGCAGAACACACACCGCTATTATTTATGTAGATATGCAAGTTTACTGATAGTATTCCATTTGCATTAGACCGAAATAATTCCCAGACACCTCCGCGTGGATACACTGGAAAGGTCTACACGACCACCCCAGAGTTGAAAAGGTTATGGGGGGGGGGGCAGCTGATGATAGGCAGATGTATGTCTTGAGGCCAAGGCAAATGGCCAATCTTACAGCTCCCTGTACTGTAGATCACAGAAAGAAGAGAATAACTTCTGAAGAGAAAGACGTTCACTGAATAAAGCTGTTGGACAGGTTATAATGAACTGGGACAGATAAAGATCTGATTGTTAGAAATCTTGAGCCGTTGGTTATAGAAAGTTAAATTATGGACGACAGAAAGACCATCTTCAAATATCAATTCCTATTAAACCTTTTCCCAGCGGACACAAAGGCCTAAAATATCAGAAATTCTTTCTAAAGCCCCTACATACAGAGTCACTTCTCTGACTTGGATTGTACACAAACCAAAAAGAAATGTACACATTTTGAGATACTTTCTGTAAACCATTGGGAAAAAAAATAGAAAAAAAAAAGTTTATAATATCATTTTTGACATATTATATTATAGCACATTCGATTAATCGATACATGCATCTGACATTGAACGACCAAGCATCTCTAATGAATGCAGAATCTTACTCCATAATCAGTTCAACAGAGACATCTATTAATTCCCTGTTTACATCATTGAATTTAGCAATGCCAGATTTTTTTTTAAAAAAAGTTTTAAATGTTGGATTTTTCTGTAGACGTGGGACTGAAAACCAACGTAATAGAATTAAATAGCAACGTATTTTTATTTTTCAATTAGACACGTCAAAAGTTTACATTTGAAATGTTTCAATCCATTTTTTTTTTTTTGAATTTCCTGAAACGTTTTTCAAAGATGCCATCTTTTACGTTAAGTTAAAAACATCTTGGAAATAACACAAGTGACTTCATTGATTTTGAATGGACACTATACATCCAGAGCCGGATGTACAATTTGAGGGGCCCTAGGCCAACAGAGATTTTAGGCCCCATTTTTGTGTAATACTCAACATTTTGGGGCCCTTATTTCGTGGGGGGCGGGGCTAGACCACGGCCTAGTCGGCCTATCTATAAATCCGACCCGGTATGTGTTTGGTAAGGCAGGTTAGAGACCAGACAAATCTATCAGAAGTAGTTAAGATATTTTATAGAGTTGTGAGTTCGAATCACAGCATGGTATTATAGGTTCAAAACAAAAAAAAAAGATACACAACAATTATTGGATTTATCCGATCAGAAGATATAAATGGCCGTAGATAATTAATTTTTTCCATCGAGAACAGCAATATTTTGTTTCATTAAAAATAACTTCCATATTTTCTACTTTCAGTAAAAATTTCACGATTTTCATTAAGATACTAGTGATGAACAAATGTTAATTTATAAATAGTCTATTTAAATTGCAATTCGAGACAAAATATTAATAACAGGTTAAAAACAAAATTCATGAAAGGGCGTTAAAAAGGTTTTAATTATTTCACTTTGAATACATATGGGAGATAACTTCAGATAATGGCAATACGGGTTAAGTTTTCTTTTTAAAAGTTTACCGCTGTCTGAACACAACCATCAAACAACAAGGTGTCTTAAAAGAGCGTTTTAGGATGTTTCGTTACTGAAGAGGTTAATGTTTCACGGTAATCAGAACTCAACAGATATCAATACTGAAGTAGATAAAGGGGACAACTGATATAAGAAGAAATATTCATATATCTTGTGGTTACAGAGATTTATAAATTTTAATTTATCTTTTGTAGACAGTATCAGACACAGCTTTGAACATCCACACAGAAATATTAGAACACGTTCATAAATACACATCAAAAGAAGATTTTAATAGATTTACTCTGGACCTTTGATAAGAAATTAAAATTGAAAAATATATTATACTGAATGTGGTTATCAGTTGGTTTTTTTAAAATTCATTTTAAGTTTCCTTTATAAAGTGTATACAGACTATTGAGATGAGATGAAGTAAAGTTCATTTGTTTCTCTCTCTGTGTGTAATAATTTAGTTCACTGGGAAAACCCGAAGTTTTTTATGTTTTGTTATTAATAAAATAGTGCTATAAATAGTATCATTACAATCATTACAAAAAAAAAAAAAGCAAACCACAAAAAGACAAGAAAACTTTGGTCAATTTTATTACTTGATCAATGAGACTTTAGACTGAATTGACCAATGTATCAGAGATTGAGTGGGGGGGGGGCGTGGTTTTATCAAGTACTGGTACACGAGTACAATTTTGCAGTACAAGTACTCGTACTTACACCTTGAATATTTTTTTTCTGCTCATAAGCTTTACATGTCATTAAAAAACAATGTGTGGGTACTTGTACTCGTACCTTGAATACTCGTACTCATACTTGTACCTGCATGGCCTGTACTTTGAGCATGTCCTCTATGTATATACACATATGATGGAGGTAGGGCGTTCGGTCATTAGTCCTACTATTATTATGCTCTGGAGTGATCTCCCTCGTCTCAATCAACCACCATAGTATCCAAGAGTACAGTAGGCATACAGTAGTTAATTAACACAACTATGGTGCAACATTAAACGAAGCCGCACAAGAACTGGGAAGTGTTAAACGGCGACCATATCAAATTAACGCAACCCCTGTGTTGTTTAACACCCGTTTACCGCACGAATTCGTTTAAACCACAAGACGCCGAGACGATGATAAACGCTTTAAATATTTCATGAGGGTATAGGGGGGAATATCCGACCTACCAGGCAACCTATCGTGGGTTTTTTTTTTTTTGCTCTTTATAAAATAAACTTTTCGGAGCGTGCTAGCGTTGACTGTGAGCAAATAAAGGCAAAAAAATCCAAGTGCCGATGAGCTTAATGTTGAGATAATACCACGCAAAGGGAATTCTCACAAAATTAGTAGTAGTAGTATTAGGCATCCGTCCATCTCTGAAGATGATGGTAGCACTCCAGGTTATCTCCAGAGCGCAGGCCTGGGCGAAGATTGTGGAGGCCTTGCGCTGCCCAGACAACAGGGCCTCCCTCTCGGCTTTTTGTCGACCGGGGTCCAATGGAGTGCAAAGCACCACGCTTGGAGACGACTAAAGTAATGTCAAGTGTATCGAACATGTTTTCAGTTTCTAACGGCCCAATGTCTCGGTTCTCAATCGGCTGGGGCTCGGTAAAAGGTTATGCAGGGGGTGGGGAGGGTGAGCAGCGACATCTAATTGTTTGCGTTTAATGCGACCATTAGTTTGAAGACAGTACTTCTGAGGGGTACCGGTTGAAATACTTTCGCATCCTTTGAGGTATAGTAGCTAAAAAAAAAAGGTAGAAAACTGCAGGTCTAATGCGTGAGAACGCCAAGAAATATATATATATATATATATATATATATATATATATATATATATATATATATATATATATATAAAATCTCAGGTTGGTTAAGAATTGTTATTGCGTAAAAAATAGTAGAGATATCTAATAAAATAATAGCGATTTGGGTTCTGCGTTAAATCGAAAGTAAATAATTAATACAACAGTATTCCAGTTTAAAATCGTCAAACGTAAACAATTGTAATAAAAATCATGAAATAATCGGATCTGTCCGAAACCAAAAAAAATAACCTAGCCTACCGATCAAGCCTAAGGGGATATAACTCCATGCAAAGGTTTTGCAGGGTACAGCTAGTCAATAATAATAAATGTAATAGCTTTAATTTTTTTTCTTTGTGTTACTCAACATGTATACTGACACACATACGTTGATGTCGTCATTTTAATACACAAATAACGTAAACAAAAAAAAAGGTTAAATGTCATGACGTACTTTACTCACCATGAACCCGTGACCCTTCTCACACTGGGTCAGCCCCGCCTTCTCCTCCTCCGACCCCATGCACCAGGCCAGGTGGTAGACCCCAAACAGCCGGAAGAGGACTCCTATGGCCACAGCAATAGCCGCCGTGATGACGATGACCAATAGAGCGATGCCCCAGTCGCTCATCATTGGACTTGGTTGATTCCTATAGTCTTTTACACGTAAGAAATCTGTGAGTGAGCTGTGGACTATAGACATTGGGATGTAGGACTTGGGTGAATTGTTTAATATCTAAACACGTAAACATTTTAAAAACATTGGGATGTAGGACTTGGGTGAATTGTTTAATGTCTTAACACGTAAATATTTTAAAAACATTGGGATGTAGGACTTGGGTGAATTGTTTAATGTCTAAACACGTAAACATTTTAAAAACATTGGGATGTAGGACTTGAGTGAATTGTTTAATGTCTAAACACGTAAACATTTTAAAAACATTGGGATGTAGGACTTGGGTGAATTGTTTAATGCCTAAACACGTAAACATTTTAAAAACATTGGGATGTAGGACTTGGGTGAATTGTTTAATGTCTAAACACGTAAATATTTTAAAAACATTGGGATGTAGGACTTGGGTGAATTGTTTAATGTCTAAACACGTAAACATTTTAAAAACATTGGGATGTAGGACTTGAGTGAATTGTTTAATGTCTAAACACGTAAACATTTTAAAAACATTGGGATGTAGGACTTGGGTGAATTGTTTAATGTCTAAACACGTAAACATTTTAAAAACATTGGGATGTAGGACTTGGGTGAATTGTTTAATGTCTAAACACGTAAACATTTTAAAAACATTGAGATGTAGGACTTGGGTGAATTGTATAATGTCTAAACACGTAAATATTTTAAAAACATTGGGATGTAGGACTTGGGTGAATTGTATAATGTCTAAACACGTTCATATTTTGTGAGTGAGCTGTAGAAACAGTTGAATTTAGGTACTATCTATCTATCTATCTATCTATCTATCTATCTATCTATCTATCTATCTATCTATCTATCTATCTATCTATCTATCTATCTATCTATCTATCTATCTATCTATCTATCTATCTATCTATCTATCTATCTATCTATCTATCTATCTATCTATCTATCTATCTATCTATCTATCTATCTATCTATCTATATATATATGGGGGCCCCATATATGATCAGATTTGATAGAACTATGCACTGGACGGAGGCCCTTTAGAATCGGGGGGTGGGGGGGGGGTTAGGCTTTCGGTTCGTTTGCCTGTGTGCCGTGCTTGTCGGTATTAATACTGTCACAGGTGTCTGAAGTAATGGCTCACATGAACTCACATGACTTAACTATACCATACAGTCATGCTGGTAGATTGTACTAAATGTAAATATAATTATGGGGTAGTGGTACATTTGGTATTACATACATTAACAATGTCATGAAACTGGCCACAATAAATGTGAAGTGTAATAACAAATCAAACGAGAGTTGTTGTATTTGCTGTTGTAAGTGTAAACAGAAGTGAATATTGAGCTGCTTATTGTATTTCATATTTTAACAAATATCAACACCATAATTTAATAAAGGCAGACTGAAGACATTTTGAATAATTAAAAAAAAATACGGCTAAAATTTAAAATCTGAAAGTATTATTTTTTTTACAATGAAATATACTAATTAGAAATGGTATATTACGGTAGTTGCCTACATGTATTTTTAATGCCTAAATTATCTGGAGTGAAATCTTAAGTCAACATAAAAAGAAACTGTTTTCCGTAGAATTATTTAAATTTTAATTCTTACACGGGGGTAAAAAAACTCTCCACTTCACATTTTTTTTTTATTTCGTAATTATTAAAAAAATATTGTTGGCATGAAATAAGAGGAAAATGAAAATCTAGAATAGCATGGGAGATAATTAGAAGCAGTGCTGGGTAGTAACTAGTTACAGTAACGCTAGTTACTGTAACTAGTTACAATTTGAAGTAACTAATGCTGTAACTAGTTACTTTTACTGAACTGTAACTATTCTAAGTAACTAGTTACTTTTATCAGTAACTAGTAACGCAAATTGCTAGTTACTTTACTAGTTACTTTGGTCGTTGTTGTATCATGTGTGCGCATGCGCATGTGTGTTTTTTGGCGCCGGAACGAGCCTATGGCAATCAATAATATTTGCTAAGTATTTTTATGTTTATGGTTATAGGAAGTTCGAGTTGGTTGTGAGCGATAAAAAAGCTAATTTATTTTTTGACAAACTCAATGGCGGACTCAAAGCAAATTGAAAATTCTTTTGAACGTTCCGTGTTTACCGAATTTTGTACGAAAATTAAAATAGATAACAAAAACGTTCGTGTACGTTGCAAGCTTTGTCCTCCAGCTACGAAACAGACTTATAGCTGCGCGCTCAATTCTACGGCCAATCTCAAAAAACATCTGCAGGTTAGCAATAATATGTTATTATATAATTAACAGGCTGAAGATGCCATTGTTTCAAAACATTTACATTTGTAAAAAAACCAATTTATTATTTTTTATAATTATATTTTTGTACTACTTTTTATTATTAGAGTGTTCATCCTGCTGCACATGATAAATTACCAACACTGAAGAGGTCTGTCACTTCATCAAATGGATTACCTGAACCGGTGGCGAAGAAACAGAAAACTTTAACTTCATGGACCAGTAATAGTGTGGCACTTCTGTCACAGCAACATGTTAACGATCTGATCATGAACTTTGTTATCGGAGACATGCAAGCATTTTCAGTTGTTGAATCACCTGAATTCATTAAATTGGTAACTGGACTTCAACCCGGCAAAACTGTGATGACACGAAAGACTCTCACTGGTTGGTAGTAGTATTTACAATATATTTTTTATGTTTTGTATCATTATTTAATTAGTACATTGTGTTGCTATTTGTGTTTGTATAATTTCGCTATCAACATATACAGTGATTTTAGATTTATTAATTTGTAATTGGTATTTAGATTTCAGATTTGAACTTAAAGGCATTATTTGCATAAAATGTCATTTATCTTATATCATTACAAATTTCTTAAAATAATATAAACAAAAAATGTTTATTCTGGCAATTTAAAAAAGCTTTTGTTGTATAATTTTAATATACAGGCAACATTGAAGACGAATACAAAACAATGCATCAGGATCTTCAGCAGAAGCTGTCACTTGTTACTGTAGTCTGCACGACAGCAGATATCTGGACAGCCCATAATCGAAGTTTTTTTGGAGTAACCGTGCACTGGATAGAGATAAGTACACTAGAACGAAAATCAGCTGCTTTGGCATGTTCACGATTACGAGGCAGACATACCTTCGACTTGATTGCTGCAACACTTGAAGAAATTCACTCCAAATTCCGCATCACTGAAAAAGTTATATGCACAGTTACTGACAATGGATCAAATTTTGTAAAGGCTTTTAAAGTGTTTTCTGAGCTGGAGACAATGCCTGCAGACTCAAAACAGGATGGAGCAGTGACCTTTACTAATGTTGCAGACATTCTAGAAAATGACAAGCAATCTAGCCAAGATGCTTCAGAGTTTACATTGCCACCTTATCATCGTTGTGGAGCTCACACAATGAATCTTATAGCAGTTTCTGATTCAGAAAAAGCAAATGATGATTTTAATTACAAAAAGTTGAACCGCAGCACTTTTGCTAAATGCGCTGCACTCTGGAACAAGGCAAGCAGAAGTTCACAGGCAGCTGGAGTGGTGCATGATTTATCCAATTTAACACTTGCTGTTCCAAATGCTACACGATGGAACTCATTGTATAATTCTGTTGGCAAAGTCTAATCCATTGTTGAGAAAAAATCTGAAGCTGTGTTAAATGACATATGCAGCAAACTTTCTCTAACAAGTTTCCGCCCAAATGAAATAGTTTTCATGGCCGAGTACATCAAGGTTATGCAACCATTAGCCATGGCTCTGGACACGTTGCAAGCTTAAGTCAACTGCTTCATGGGACTACTCCTACCAACAATTTCTTCCTTGCGTTCACATCTTTCTTCAATGAAGCCCTTATTGAAGTTTGCGGCTCCACTGGCTGATGCATTACTTAGTGGAATCAGTAAAAGATTTGGCACACTTGAAGGTGAAGATGATTTGATAATTGCAAGTGCTTCTCATCCACAATTCAAGCTCCGATGGATACAGTCTGACGCTGAAAGAGTAGTTCGAGCTAAATATTTGCTGCTACAAGCAATGCAGGCCATGGCTGACTGTGATACTGCAGGCAATGCTTCCAATATTACAACAGCAACGACTTCATCATCTCATGTAGGAAGTTTCTTCTGTTTTTATGAGTCTGATACTGGAAGTAGTACTGCTCAGTCCGAACTTGAACTTTTCCTAAACGATTCTTCAAAAGACATCTAGTCTCCATCACTATCCACTTGTGAAACAAGTATTTGTTCGTAAAAACACAAGTCTTCCATCAAGCGCTCCAGTGGAAAGGCTATTTAGCATAGGCGGGCAAATACTGACTCCACGAAGAAATAGTCTAACGGATGATCATTTTGAAATGATCTTACTGCTATGAGCCAATACAAAACTGATACAGTGATTATTAATTAGTTATACAACACAACAATTAATAGTTTTTAATGATAGGTTAATTTTAAACTTTAAACTGGTTGATGTTGCTTTGACTAATATATTGGTGAATGATTGTTTGTTTTTTTTATAAATACTTATCATACTGTTTTTAATAAAGAATTATGTGACATATTATAACCGTTGTTGGAGAATCATACAACCCATCCTTGACAATCCCAGTAACTAATAGTAACTATCTAGTTACTTTGTGGAGTAACTAGTAAAGTAACTAGTTACATTTTGAATAGAGTAACTAATAGAGTAACTAGTTATATTTTATCTGTTGTAACTAGTAACTATAACTAGTTACAGTCTGACAGTAACTAGCACAGCACTGATTAGAAGTTGCGGTTCTAAGAATGATGTCCCTTCCCGCATTATTTTTTCCCCTCACATAATAGTGAAATGAAAGCGTTGTTACCTGTTTCTTTATTCGGAGCTTGTTAACACGTTAAAAAATGATTGTAACAAAATAAATAAACAATCAAAGTTTTCGGATGACATTAAAAAAAAATAACTGAACAATTTCTTTGATTTTTTCGCTTCCATGTTGTTGTTTTCTATGTTATATTTTAAGTGAACAGATTTAGTGAACATGTTTTCTACAGCATCAGTGGACAGGTGGCCTATATCAATCCATCCATCCATCTATGTATCATACTCCCATCCATGTATCATCCATTCATGTATCATCCACCCATTCATACATGTATTATCCATCTATCCAAGTATCATTCATCCATCCATCCATCCATCCATGTATCATCCATCCATCCATCGATCTATCATCCATCCATCCATCCATGTATCATCCATCCATCCATCGATCTATCATCCATTCATCCATCCATGTATCATCCATCCATCCATCGATCTGTCATCCATCCATCCATGTATCATCCATCCATCCATCGATCTATCATCCATCCATCCATCGATCTATCATCCATCCATCCATCCATGTATCATCCATCCATCCATGTATTATCCATCCATCCATTATCATCCATCCATAGATCTATCATCCATCCATCCATGTATCATCCATCCATCCATCCATGTATCATCCATCCATCCATCCAAGTATTATCCATACATCCATTATCATCCATCCATCGATCTATCATCCATCCATCCATGTATTATCCATTCATCCATTCATCGATCTATCATCCATCCATCCATCCACCCATTCATGTATCATCCATCCATCGATCTATCATCCACCCATTCATCCATCCATTATCATCCATCCATCCATGTATTATCCATCCATCCATTATCATCCATCCATAGATCTATCATCCATCCATCCATGTATCATCCATCCATGCATCCATGTATCATCCATCCATCCATCCAAGTATTATCCATACATCCATTATCATCCATCCATCGATCTATCATCCATCCATCCATGTATCATCCAGCCATCCATTCATCGATCTATCATCCATCCATCCATCCATTCATCCATCGGTCTATCATCCATCTATCCATCCATGTATTATCCATCCATTCATCCATATATTATCAATCCATCCATCATCCATCCATGTTATAATATAAAGTCATTCAACAATCTTATGATAAAAATAAGTTTTAAAAAATGTCTAGAAAGCAAAAAAAAAAATAAAACGGAAAACAATTTTGTCTTCCAAACTTTCCTTCGGGCTAATTGAAACTGGGACAATTATCCCAGGCCAAGGGGAAACGTAATCCAATAGATTTAGAAAGATATTTAAATTTGGCATTTCGGGGACTTTTACACTTCTGTACATATTTTTTTTAAAAACATTTCCGAAAGTAATACATCAACTTCATAGTGAATCCGAAGAAGACATGTCGATCTTGCATTGAATTCTAAATATGGACGCGTTGTCAATCTAAAAGAATTAAAAAAAAACACATCTACAATTTAGACTTACTGGGGAATTATCATTGTCTTCTGTATGTATATGTCTTCTATGCACGAATGGAAAAAAAAAGAAAGAATGAAGATTACCGAAATAAATAAAACACACTAACACTTTCTGTCCTTCAGTTGAGTGATAACATAATGGCTGTAACTAAAATTAGGACAAGGCTGAGGTGTTCAACCCCCATCTTCATTTTTAGCCTGGGTGCTGTGCTAAAATAGGCACTACGGGCACAGTTTTCCTGTGAGATCTGTGGCGTACCGAATAGAGGGGTGAGGGGCTAAAGGAGACTAAAAATAACTTTACAATAGGGATGTTGGGGGGGGGAGGGGGGACAAAAAATTATTTTTACTTTTACAAAGTTTAGCAGCTTAAGGAAGTGTATAGCAGTGTATAGCAGTGTATAGCAGAATATCCATTAAATCAGTTAGCATATATAGCAGTATAGACGTTCAGAGCAGTATATAGCAGTGTATAGCAGTATATAGCAGTGTATAGCAGTATATAGCAGGGTATAGCAGTGTATAGCAGTGTATAGCAGAATATCCATTAAATCAGTTAGCATATATAGCAGTATAGACGTTCAGAGCAGTATATAGCAGTGTATAGCAGTATATAGCAGTGTATAGCAGTATATAGCAGTGTATAGCAGTGTATAGCAGTGTATAGCAGAATATCCATTAAATCAGTTAGCATATATAGCAGTATAGACGTTCAGAGCAGTATATAGCAGTGTATAGCAGTATATAGCAGTGTATAGCAGTATATAGCAGTGTATAGCAGTGTATAGCAGTGTATAGCAGAATATCCATTAAATCAGTTAGCATATATAGCAGTATAGACGTTCAGAGCAGTATATAGCAGTGTATAGCAGTATAAAGCAGTGTATAGCAGTATATAGCAGTGTATAGCAGAATATCCATTAAATCAGTTAGCATATATAGCAGTATAGACGTTCAGAGCAGTATATAGCAGTGTATAGCAGTATAAAGCAGTGTATAGCAGTATATAGCAGTGTATAGCAGAATATCCATTAAATCAGTTAGCATATATAGCAGTATAGACGTTCAGAGCAGTATATAGCAGTGTATAGCAGTATATACCAGTGTATAGCAGTATATAGCAGTGTATAGCAGAATATCCATTAAATCAGTTAGCATATATAGCAGTATAGACGTTCAGAGCAGTATATAGCAGTGTATAGCAGTATATACCAGTGTATAGCAGTATATAGCAGTGTATAGCAGAATATCCATTAAATCAGTTAGCATATATAGCAGTATAGACGTTCAGAGCAGTATATAGCAGTGTATAGCAGTATATAGCAGTGTATAGCAGAATATCCATTAAATCAGCATCTATAGCAGTATAGACGTTCAGAGCAGTATATAGCAGCGTATAGCAGTATATAGCAGTGTATAGCAGTATATAGCAGTGTATAGCAGAATATCCATTAAATCAGTTAGCATATATAGCAGTATAGACGTTCAGAGCAGTATATAGCAGTGTATAGCAGTATATAGCAGTGTATAGCAGAATATCCATTAAATCAGTTAGCATATATAGCAGTATAGACGTTCAGAGCAGTATATAGCAGTGTATAGCAGTATAAAGCAGTGTATAGCAGTACATAGCAGTGTATAGCAGAATATCCATTAAATCAGTTAGCATATATAGCAGTATAGACGTTCAGAGCAGTATATAGCAGTGTATAGCAGTATATAGCAGTGTATAGCAGTATATAGCAGTGTATAACAGTATATAGCAGTGTATAACAGTATATAGCAGTGTATAACAGTATATAGCAGTGTATAGCAGTATATAGCAGTGTATAGCAGTATATAGCAGTGTATAGCAGAATATCCATTAAATCAGTTAGCATATATAGCAGTATAGACGTTCAGAGCAGTATATAGCAGTGTATAGCAGTATATAGCAGTGTATAGCAGTATATAGCAGTGTATAGCAGAATATCCATTAAATCAGTTAGCATATATAGCAGTATAGACGTTCAGAGCAGTATATAGCAGTGTATAGCAGTATATACCAGTGTATAGCAGTATATAGCAGTGTATAACAGTATTTAGCAGTGTATAGCAGTATATAGCAGTGTATAGCAGTATATAGCAGTATATTGCAGTGTATAGCAGTGTATAACAGTATATAGCAGTGTATAACAGTATATAGCAGTGTATAACAGTATATAGCAGTGTATAGCAGTATATAGCAGTGTATAGCAGTATATAGCAGTGTATAACAGTATATAGCAGTGTATAACAGTATATAGCAGTGTATAACAGTATATAGCAGTGTGTAACAGTATATAGCAGTGTATAACAGTATATAGCAGTGTGTAACATTATATAGCAGTGTATAACAGTGTATAGCAGTGTATAACAGTGTATAGCAGTTGTTACGTTATTATTTTCAAATATGTAACGTGATTATATCTTATACTTTACAAGGCGTAGGATCGCCAAATATGTTACGTTAACTTTTCTAACTAATAAATATATCAACGCCAAGGCTTGGTATATGAACACAACAGATCTAACTTTAATTGCTTCTAAACATAAATGAATATATATGTATATATAATATAAGTCCTTTGTCTAATGATGTCTACTTAAACAAATGTCACTACAAGTTTACAACTAACTCTTAGAATCTTAGAGCTATGTACACTACTCTAACTAGTGTCTAACTCGTATGACTGTCAGCACCTTACTAACTCAACTACTGCTATTCACGTATTAATAAGGTCGGGGCGAATACGTTGGTGCAACGTTTGGGGGGGGGGGTGGGGGTGGGGGGAGAAAGAACGTCAGTGAAACGATTGGGGGGGAAGGCGACGTCGATGAAACGAATCTACACAACATAGCGGCTGGAACCTTGACCCTGTGGTGAACTGGGGTTGGTGGGGGAGAAGGGCAATTCTACACGTCACAGCAGTGTATAACAGTATATAGCAGTGTGTGGGAATTTTTTCTAGGGTAAACATGTTCAGAGTTACGCCCCCCCCCTACTCTATTTGTTATTGTCATTTTATCATAGTCACTGCAAGGATGAGACGTCTATCTGTCATATCACATAAACCACTCTTTCATCACCACCCTTGGACAAAAGTGCAGCGGCCATGGACGTGTCATCAGGTACATACAAAGGTGAATCGGACAACGCCTATGCCTAATGTCAGATACCCATTTTTTTAAGTTAGGTGGACTTATAAAAAAAACTTTCATGAACAAATGATATAAATTTCGGGATCGAACTTTGGTCGAACCCATTAAGGTCGCGACAGTCTAGTACCTGCGCCATACGACCAACCAGCTCCCCTCCCCCACCCCACTACCCTACCACGACTATAGGTGACCTCTGGTGTAAAATGTCTCATCGTTCCTCTTAGGAATATCAACTTATTATTTACATTTGTATCCGTTAAATTTCATTGGTTATAACTTACATCTTTCGTCTCTTTGTTATAACTTTCTTTCATTTTTTTGTTGTTGGTTATTTTGACTTTCCCCAAATGTTGTTTATTGCTGTAGACATGAGAAATGTCTTTTTTTTTCCCTTCGCCCCGCCCCCCCCCTACCACTTTTTTGTTGTTTTGGTGAGACCTTTATTTTTCCCCATCAATGACCATCACTGTCCCTCCCCTACCCTCACACACATGTACGCACCCACACACTCAAAACTTATTTTAAAAAAACAGCTAATAATTTCCATACGCTTATGTAGACCATGACCGTATTAGGCAAACAATGGGTGCCGTGCTGACAGTGTAATTAGCCATGGCCTTGACCCACTAGTTCCGAGACAAGACCGGAAGCTCAATCGTTGCCTCCCGTGGTGTCCAGATGAGGATGCTGCCCCCCTCCCCCAACACTTGGTTTCGAACTAATCGCCTGATAATGGATGACCAGTGTTGAATGGTCACAAGCTGGGTCCTATTTCTGCCCAAGTATGTGATCAGCATTCGCTCGATAGTGGACGGGGTTACATACTGTACTCACACCCACTGTGGAAGGAGTTACACTGTAAACACATTCACTGTGGACGGGGTTACATACTGTACTCACACTCACTGTGGACGGAGTTACACTGTAAACACATTCACTGTGGACGGGGTTACACTGTACTCACACTCACTGTGGACGGGGTTACACATTAAACACATTCACTGTGGACGGGGTTACGCTGTACTCACACTCACTGTGGACGGAGTTACGCTGTACTCACATTCACTGTGGACGGGGTTACACACTGTATTCGCACTCACTGTGGACGGAGTTACAACTGTACTCATACTCACTGTGGACGGAGTTACACTGTACTCACACTCACTGTGGACGGAGCTACGCTGTACTCACACTCACTGTGGACGGGGTTACACACTGTTTTCACACTCACTGTGGACGGAGTTACAACTGTACTCATACTCACTGTGGACGGAGTTACACTGTACTCACACTCACCGTAGACGGAGTTACACTGTACTCACACTCACTGTGGACGGAGTTACGCTGTACTCACACTCACTGTGGACGGGGTTACACACTGTTTTCACACTCACTGTGGACAGAGTTACAACTGTACTCATACTCACTGTGGACGGAGTTACACTATACTCACACTCACTGTAGACGGAGTTACACTGTACTCACAGTCACTGTGGACGGAGTTACGTTGTACTCACACTCACTGTGGACGAGGTTACACACTGTACTCACACTCACTGTGGACGGGTTTACAACTGTACACATACTCACTGTGGACGGAGTTACAACTGTACTCATTCTCACTGTGGACGGAGTTACACTGTACTCATTCTCACTATAGACGGAGTTACATACTGTACTCACACTCACTGTGGACGGAGCTACAACTGTACTCACACTCACTGTGGACGGAGTTACAACTGTACTCATTCTCACTGTGGACGGAGTTACACTGTACTCACACTCACTGTAGACTGAGTTACACTGTACTCACACTCACTGTAGACGGGTTTACACTGGAGGGTTTAACTAGTAACTTGAATAGAAATGGTGTCTACAAACATCTACCAAACATCTAACAAACATCTAACAAATATCTAACAAACATCTATCAAACATCTTACAAATATCTTACAAACATCTAACAAACATCAAACAAACATCTAACAAATATCTAACAAACATCTAACAAACATCTAACAAACATCTAACAAACATCAAACAAACATCTAACAAATATCTAACAAACTTATAACAAACATCAAACAAACATCAAACAAACATCAAACAAATATCTACCAAACATCTAACAAACATCTTACAAACATCTAACAAACATCAAACAAACATCTAACAAACATCTAACAAATATCTAACAAACATCTAACAAACATCTTACAAACATCTAACAAACATATAACAAACATCTAACAAATATCTAACAAACATCTAACTTCCTACCCAACCTGTTTATTTATCGATCATTTGCCTGTCAAACTATTAGATTTCAAAAATTGATTACAAAATAATTATACATTGTAAAAAAAAAATTCACAAAGCACCATAGTTTGGGGTAAACGGACTTGGCGAAATTCAAATGTTGATTGATGGTTGTAAGTGAAACATCTTTCTATGTCATTGATATATTGATCCGCTTTGTTATTTGTTTTCTAACAGTAGCATAAGTAAATGCCAATGTCTATTAGATTCTGATCTTGAAGGATGATCTTTTTAAAATTGTCCCCATTGGCCGTCCCGTGAGTCCAATACAGCTGGATGACCAGCCATTTGTTTCTCTGACCAATCAATAATCGCCTAAAGCTGATGAACTAGATCGTTTGTCTTTTAAAAAAAAAAAACTTTTTGGAGCTTCCATTGACAATTAGGTCAGCTTTCCTGTTTTTTTTTTTTAAAGTTCGTTGTTGTTCTCATTTGATGGAGTTGACAATTTTAGCTCCAACAGATATTGTCGCTGGAGGATTTTATGAAAAATATAGTCTACCATTGATGTACTCGACACTGTAGCCTGATGCACTATCTCACGACATTCAGGATGTCGCTACAGGACAAAGTCAACTTCTGATGCATTAGGAAACTGTACCCTGATGCCCCAATAGTCAAACTTTATATGTTGCCTAAGATTTGCTAGCGGTGGTCTTTGTCTATGAGCCCACAGGCATGCATTTTCCTGGGGCAGCTTTGTCTTCGGCCGTTCAACTGTACTCTAACTTATACATACGTTTTTAATCTTAATGATTTAGAACTGATTAAAGCCAATTAAAAGGTGATTCACAACTTATCTATTTGTAAACGTTACTTACAAAATACTTTACAAAGACCAAACTGTGTTATTTGATCTCTGCTCCACATCTTATTTCAATATTACCTCGGAGTCGGGGATAATAGCTACGTGATGGATGATTGGCTAATATTGTGATAATCTTGTGGACACTGGAGACTTCTTGGACACTCCAGCACATGTGTGTGTAAAATGTGAGATTTATCGTTAAAATGAAAAACGAAAAGAAAAACTGATAGGATTTGAATCGTTCTTGGCAATATAAGCAGCAACAATAATAGCAATATAAACAGCAACAATAATAGCAATATAAACAGCAACAATAATAGCAATATAAACAGCAACAATAATGGTGACACTCTAGACTGGGCACAGATGTAAATCTCCGACCGACAAACAAATCGTCGAGCGGCGTGATTTCTCTGACATATCTCATGACCTACACGTGGCCGGCTATGTCTTGACGGTTTCAGAGCCACAACAATTGAGAATGTGATACCTTGATCAAGACACAGAGAGAGAGCTTGTTTTGGTGACTCGTGTCTATGTGAATTCACTAGAATGTAAATCTTGTTTCACTGGTGAAATAACACTTTCGAGTGACGCACGCGACATTTCACCAGGGACAAGTGTAATGGTAAACAACTAGTAAATTATCCAAGACATGAAGGGAAAAATAATAACTCGATCGTTAAAGTTTAGGAGTTGGGCTTGTAAGTTATTTTTACGTTAACTGTTAGTGTCTGAAGCTTAGGTTTTGGTATCGTAGTTCATTATGTTAACTACTTGTGTATGAAGTTAAGGTGTTAGGCCTGTAGTAATTTCGTCAACTACGTGTTTCTGAAGTTTACGTGTTAGGCACTGAGGATTTAAGGACGGGCAAGGAAAAAGTGCACCCAGGACCTCCGAATATTTAGGGGGCCCCACATAGTCCAATTGTAAACTCTTTAATGCGTCTCTCTTTTTCTAAAAGGGCCCAATATTTTTTTCTGCGCTTGGGGGCTTCAACTGACATAATTCCGCCCGGGGGTTGGGCCTGTAATTCTTTACGTTAACTACTTGTATCTGAAGTTTACGGCTAGCCCATTAGTTCATTACGTAAACTTCTTTAAGTTTGAACTTAAGAAGTTGTGCCCGTAGTTTTTTTACGTAAATTACTTTGTGTTTTACGGTTTGTTCTATAGGTTTAAATGATAACTGCAAGCAATTTTTTTAAATTAAACCTTTTCATATTAACTGCAAATCACTATATAAACTCTGCCTTTCTTATGTAAGGACAGTCTAACTTACGAATAAAAAATGGAATAAAGTAATTTGTTAGTATTGTAAGACAGTCTTACTTACGACTAAAACATTGAATAAAGTAATTTGTTAGTTTTGTAAGATGAATTGCAAATGAATCCAAGTTTAATTCGAGGTAAAATATATTTATTGCACGCGAGATATAATCTGTATTGCGCACCATATATATATATCTATACTTATAAGACGCATTAGTTGTCTGTCTGTCTGTCTGTCTGTTCCCTTATAACTCAAGATCCAGAAAACCAAAAAACGTGAAATTTGTTACACATACACATAATTACATGGGGAAGGTTATAGGACAGGTTTCGTTTCATCTCGATGGGTAGTTTAATTGTAATTAATTATTTTTCTTTTAGTATTTTACTATATTAAAGTAATCTCGACGGCGCCATAGACAAAATTCCTCTGTGACGTCATTTCCCTATGACACATTTTTAAAAGAGGGGTAACTCCCGGAAACTCCAATTGTAAACATGATGAAATCAATAGTCATATCTATTTACCTATCGTTTTATGTATTCGGAAGATTAAAATTAAAGGTGCACTTTAATAAACCGAAATACGTTAATTAAAATGTTTCTGTGACATTATTAACATTATTAATACAATCTCAATGCGTAGTTTAATTGTAGTTAATTATTTCAGTATTTTACTATATTAAAGTATCCACGGTATGGGATCGCCTTCACTATAAATAAAAATCGCGCACCAAGTGAATGTGTAATTGAACGGACGGTGACGAAAGGGCTAGGGACGGGAGAAAAAATATTGTTGTTGTTTTTTTTTCATGCTGCAAGTACCCGACTTTGCCCGGGATTAAAATAAGGTTTTCTGTTTATTTAAGAAGCGTAATTTGACGTTTAATTGTACAGAGAGAGGGAGGGGGGGGGAGAGAGATAAGAGAGAGGGGGCAGGGAGGGAGAGGGAAGGAGGGGGCAGAGAGGGGGGGGGGAGAAGGGGGGAGGGAGGGAGAGAGGTGGTAGGGAGGGAGATTAATGGGGAGAGAGGGAGAGGGAGGGTTGGGGAGAGAAAGGGAGGGAGGGAAAGAGAAAGGAAGGGAGGGAGTAGGGAGGGAGATAGAGGGGAGGGAGTGAGAGAAAGGGGAGGAAAGGAGAGAGGGAGAGAGAGGATGGGAGGGAGTGAGAGATAAAGAGAGAGAGGGGGCAGGGAGGGAGAGAGAGGGGGAGGAGGGGAAGGGAGGAAGGTGGAGAGAGGGGGGACGGGGGGTGAGAGAAGGAGGGAGGTATATAGGGAGAGAGAGAAAAAGAGAGAGAGGGGGCAGGGGGGAGAGGAAAGGAGGGTAGGAGGGAGGGAGGGGAGAGAGGGAGGGAGGGGGTGGACAGGGGGAGAGTGGGAGAGGGAGCAGGGGGAAGAGGGAGCAGGGGGAGAGGGAGAGAGAAAAGAAGGGAGGGAGTAGGGAGGGAGATAGAGGGGGAGGGAGGGAAAGAGAGGGTGGGAGAGAGGGAGAGAGAGAAAGAGTGAGGGGGCAGGGAGGGAGAGAGAGAGGGAATGAGGGAGGGATGAATGGGAGAGAGATGGGAGAGAGGGAGGGAGAGGGAGGGAGGGAGAAAGGAGGGAGGGAAAGGGAGAAAGGGGGGAGGGAGTGAGAGAGAGGGAGGGAGGGAGAAAGGAGGGAGGGAGAGGATGGGAGAAATGGGAGGGAGTGAGAGATAAAGAGAGAGAGGGGGCAGGGAGGGAGAGAGGAGGGGAGGAGGAAGGGAGGAAGGTGGAGAGACGGGGGACGGGAGTGAGAGAAGGAGGGAGGGAGATAGGGAGAGAGGGAGATGGAAGAATTAGAGAGGGAAGGAGAGGGAGGGAGGGAGAAAGGGAGGGAAAGAGGGAAAGAGAAAGGGAGAGAGGGGGAGGGAGAAAACAAAAGGTAAACAGAAAACCTTATTTTAAACCCGGGCAAAGCCGGGTACTTGCAACTAGTATATATATATATATATATATATATATATATATATATATATATATATATATATATATATATATATATACTTATATGACGCATTCGTTGTCTGTCTGTCTGTCTGTCTGTCTGTTCCCTTACAACTTATAACTCAAGATCCAGACAAACAAATAACGTGAAATTTGTTACACATACACATAATTACGTGGGGAAGGTTATAGGACAAGTTTCGTTTCATATCGATGGGTAGTTTAATTGTAATTAATTTTTTTTTATTTTAGTATTTTACTATATTAAAGTAATCTCGACGGCGCCATAAATAAAATTCCTCTGTGACGTCATTTCCCTATGATCGAATAGAACTTGCGCGCTGGTGCTGTATTGTGCCTTTGTGATGCAAAGAATTGTTGATGTTTTTTCATGCTCTCTGATGTGTACAGTTTGAGGAAGGTAAAGGAATGAAGAAGGATTTTAGAAGAAGTGTGAAACCATAATAATAAGTATATATATATATATATATATATATATATATATATATATATATATATAGAGAGAGAGAGAGAGAGAGAGAGAGAGAGAGAGAGAGAAAGAGAGAGGGGGGAGGGAGAGAGAGATAAAGAGAGAGAGAGAGGGGGCAGGGGGAAGAGAGGAAAGGAGGGTAGGAGGGAGGGCGGGAGGGGGAGAGAGGAGGGAGGGGGTGGACAGGGGGAGAAAAGGAGGGGAGAGAGGGAGATGGGAGAGGGAGTAGGGGGAAAGGGAGCAGGGGGAGAGGGAGAGAGAAAGGAAGGGAGGGAGAGAGGGGTAGGAAGGGAGAGAGAGGGTAGGGGCGGGAGAGAGGGAGGGAGAGAGGGAGGGAGAGAGAGAGATAAAAAGTGAGAGTGGCAGGGAGGGAGAGAGAGGGAATGAGGGAGGGAGGAAGGGGGAGAGAGGGGGAGGGAGAGAGAGGTGGAAAGGGGAGGGAGGGAGAAAGGAGGGGAGAGAGGGGTTAGGGAGGGAGAGAGAGGGGAGGGAAGGAGAGAGGGAGAGGATGGGAGAAATGGGAGGAAGAGATAAAGAGAAAGAGGGGGCAGGGAGGGAGAGAGAGGGAAGGAGGAGGGAGGAGGATGGACGGGGGGAGAGAAGGAGGGGAGAGGGGAGAGAGGGAGATGGTAGAGGGACGGAGAGAGATTTGAGAGAGGGAGGGAGGGAGAAATCGAGGGAGGGAAAGGGAGAGAGGGGGAGGGAGGGAGGGAGAGAGAGGAAGGGAGAGAGGGGATAGGGAGAAAACAGAAGGTAAACAGAAAACCTTATTTTAAACCCGAGCAAAGCCGGGTACTTGCAACTAGTATATATATATATATATATATATATATATATATATATATGTGTGTGTGTTGCGCATCATAAATATATATTCAATGTTGCGCACCATATATATTCTGTATTGCGCACCATGTATATACTGTGTTGCGCATCATACCAAAATTAATGGGTTAAGGTGGGAGTTTGAATCACGTAATTTTAAAGGCCTTTCCATCCCTGGTGTAATGGTTTAGACATTGTCGGACATAGATCACGTGCATCTATAAATTAATTAATATCTTTTGTTTTCTTGTCCAAATGTTGGGCTCCAACACATTCACAGTATTTGCCATTTTAAATGGAAGTGAACTGCCAGTCAAACCTAAGAAAGCAACATTCTTCGTATAAAATATTTAACGTTCATTAATTTGCCAACGGCAGCTGGATGGTAAACCCGACTCACATGCAAAGGGTACAGGGTTCTATATCTGGTAAACACAAAAATATTCGCCGCTGACTAGGGGAGGAATTCGGCGTCTCCAATTCTTTAAGCCCACAAAAAGGACAATACAGATATTTGTCTTTTTGATGTGTCCATTCATTCTATAAGCCTACAAAAAGGACAATACAGATATTTTTCTGTTGATATGTCCATTCATTCTATAAGCCTACAAAAAGGACAATACAGATATTTTTCTGTTGATGTGTCCATTCATTCTATAGCCTACAAAAAGGACAATACAGATATTTGTCTGTTGATGTTTCCATTCATTCTATAAGCCTACAAAAAGGACAATACAGATATTTTTCTGTTGATATGTCCATTCATTCTATAAGCCTACAAAAAGGACAATACAGATATTTTTCTGTTGATGTGTCCATTCATTCTGTAAGCCTACAAAAAGGACAATACAGATATTTGTCTGTTGATGTTTCCATTCATTCCCCCAAACGACCACATCGGTTGAGTGTATATAAAAATAAATTGCCAACGTTCGCCAGTAAAAAAGAAAATGATGTTTTTCTAATTTTGAATTGGGCGTATAAATGAACCACCTGACAAAGAAGTGTAATAACTATTGCATAAGTTTAAATGCCATAACTGTAACAGTGTGCAGCGATAATAATTATTATCAGCACCTGATAATCTTCTGACAATGAAATGTATTTATAAATCATATGTATTTATTTTAAAATCTCCCCCTCCCCTTCCCCTTGGAGATATTTATATTTCTGGGTATTAACTGTGAAAACTATATCAGCGCTGCCAACTGCAAGTGTTGACAAAAATCAATAAGTAACTGGGTAGAATGAATGGCTCAGTGCAAACATTCACTTTAGATAATAACTACGTTGGCGTTTTGTTGTGTTTTCCTTTTTTTTTTTTTGTTTTTTTACATCTCCACCCACTTTAGGGATGTGAACTTTTGACCTCCGACCTCAACACAAGGGAATAGCTCAGCAAGTGAGATGAAATGTTTCAAGTGTATTTGAATGTATTTGCGTCTGTGTGCTTGTGTGTTTGTACATGTATCTGTTAACGTCTTTCATCCCTAAAGCTCCACAGATGTTGTGGCCTCCCATTCGATGTTTCCAAGTTTTAAAAAAAATGCCAATTTTCTCTCCCATCGGCCTGTGGGCCTAAGTCTTGATGAGACAGACACGTCATACAAACATAAGAAAATGGCCTTCAGACACAACTCAACAATTATCCATCAAACTTAATTTGTGTAGGCATGTAGTTTGATTTAGTTTATATATTGTTTGTTGTTGAAGAAGTGAAGATAAATAAAGGAGCACTCATTGTATTCGTTACAGGGAACAGGCAATCATTTTTTTAAATACTTGTAATACATATAACATAACACATAACAATAACATTACACTTAATTAAAGCATATCACATAGCAATAAGATAACACTTGATTATAAAATAACACACACCAATAACATAGCCATTAACTATAACATAGCACATAACAATAATAATAGGTGTGTTGTAAATGGGAAGTGTCGAGGGGGAGGGGGGAAAGGGAGAGAATTTTAAAAGTACAGAATCTTTTTTCCCTTTCCTGGTCATGTTCTATATTGACTGGCTAGTGTTATACATTAATCGCGCCATCTTAAACCGAGATTCGTGATATTCAAGTTTAACAAATTTCAATGATAACTGCAAGTAATTTTTAAGTTACACCTTTTCATAGTAACTGCAAATCACTTTATAAACTCTGCCTTTCTTATGTATATACAGTCTGACTTACGACTAAAACATTGAATAAAGTAATTTGTTAGTATTGTAAGACATGCTGACTTACGACTAAAACATTGAATAAAGTAATTTGTTAGTTTTGTAAGATGTATTGCAAATGAATCCAAGTTTATTTCGAGGTAAAATATATTTATTGCACGCCAGATATATTTTGTATTGCGCACACACACACACACACACACACATATATATATATAAATATATATATATATATATACTGTGTTGCGCATCATATATATATATATATATATATATATATTCTATGTTGCGCACCATATATATTCTGTATTGCGCACCATGTATATACTGTGTTGCGCATCATACCAAAATTATTGGGTTAAGGTGGGAGTTTGAATCATGTAATTTTAAAGGCCTTTTCATCCCTGGTGTAATGGTCCTTCTTCCTCCCCACCCACACACGCACACAAACACTCTTAATTTTAAGTCAATTTTTCTTGACACGAAGATTACCCCAGGAATATTCAATTTAGTCGTCTGGTTCATAAAGTTTGGAATTTAAAAAAAAAAATTAAGACAACCGGAAGTCCAAACTTTGACATATGTCAAAAATGTCATTGGTCTCGGTTGTCTGATTTTTTAAAATTTTAAATTCTATTTATAGGACCGGGAGTTTAGACATTTTGTGCTGATCCACACATTTTTATCCCGTGCAGATTTTGAATTTTATGATTTTTTTTTAAATTTTTATTTTGTTAACTTGAGATTTAATATAATGTATGACGAAGATTGGTCATTTTTAAAAAAATACATATTCCAGTAAAAAGATTATAGTGTCCAGATTGTAGTTTTCATATTGTTGTATCAAGATTATATTATCTACTAGCTGTACCGTGCAAAAACCTTTGCATAGCGTTATATCCCCTTAGTCTTGATCGGTAGTCTAGGTTATTTTTGGTTTCGGGCAGATCCGATTTTTTCATGATTGTATTTTTAACTGCAACACTGTTATATTAATTCTTTACTTTCGATTTAACGCAGAACCCAAAATCTCTATTCTATTATTAGATATATTGTATTAAGTGTCAATGTTCGTGATTCAGTCGTTGTGTGACAGCGAGCCGCTCATTTTTGGATGCAACGTTCTTAGTTGGATGGGTTAGTTGCTGTGACAGTTGGTGTCAGGGCTTCCAATCTGAAAATTTTTTTTTAACATCCAGATCTAGATATTTGTGTAGAAATCTAGATATAATAAAATGCAATCCAATAGTAGATCTGAATAATTTGATTTAGTCAGTTAAATAAAATATATTTTGATTATTCGCCTATATATATATATATATGGTATATATATAGATATATGTAGTATAGTCTAGATAGTTTTAATATATTTTCTGGATAATTCTCAAAGAATAAAAGTTGGCAACCCTGGTTGGTGTATTTGATATCCATGTACTAATAGTGCATGGGGTCACCGGAGGTCAAGCCGAAAGGCACCATCAGTATAGGAGGCCCCCTGCTCCGCACATTCTTACTTTTCATTTTTTGCGTGAGATGTTCTATGCCCCCCCCCAAATGATTTTAACACGGTTATATTAATAAAAGAAAAAAAAAGGAGCAGGGCCTGAATAGTGGATATACAAACTGTGCCCCATGCCTGGGGCACCCTCTAATGAGCCCCCGCCCCCTCCTCGCCATCGTGGGTTTTTTTTATTTTGCCAGCCCCATTGAACGGCTTCAGACTTCCAAATGATTTAACATTTAGGGGGTCGTCATAGGAGGGGGGTGGGGGCCCGAAATATAAAAGATTATTAGAAATCCAATCATTTCATGCAGATGCTTGAACAGCATTGTTAATATTTGCCTAAATCCACTATATTAGTGGGGCCCCCCCTCCTCCAACCCTCCGGTCCGCGAGTAATACTGGGCCGCCCAAGAAATATTGAATTATGTCCCTTTTTATTTATCTATTTCGTGGTTGTGCGACCTTCCATGGACGAAAATTAATCTACCCCCTCCCATCCCCTTTCCTTCTTCCAGTGGTCCGCGGTGAAATTGTCCAACGCCGACCGGTCCGTGGCGAGAAAAAGGTTGGGGACCACTGCCCTAAATTACATTTACCTAACGCCCCGAATTGTGTACCTTGGACTAGGGTCCCTAATGAGCCTTTGCTCCAGGGGCCCCCCCAAAATGCAATTCTATCGGGGATCCAAAAAAAAAAACAACTTAAGAATTGTCATGTGTCTAATATGTGACGCTTACATCCGTTTCATCTTTTCTTGAAAATGTCGAGTGACTTTTTAGGACATAATTTGACATTGTGAACTGTCAGGTGGGGGGGGGGTAAACGTGTGGAAGTGAGATCTTAACAGGCACAGACCGCCAATGGGATTATCTGGTCAACTATTGACCAGGCGTGGGACGACTGACCTAATTACTTGACCACCATCTTACCCGGTCTATCCCCCCTGGAAGCCAACCAAATGTCTAATCAACATCAAAGTCTTTTTGTTTATGACGTGTGTTAAATATCACGTGGGTAGAGACACGTGTTGCCACTTACTAGTTGATACATGGATGGATTGATGATACATGGATGGGTGGATGAATGATACATGGATAGTTGAATGGATGATACATGGATGGATGGATGATACATGGATGGGTGGATGAATGATACATGGATGGATAATACATGGATGGATGAATGACACATGGATAGATGAATGGATGATACATGGATGAATGGAGGATGGATGATACATGGAGTTAAATTATGCGTTCATTTACCAAAGCTGATATAATAGGAATCCTAAATGCAAAATGTGCATATTTGTTAATGCAGCCGCTATCTATCTATCTATCTATCTATCTATCTATCTATCTATCTATCTATCTATCTATCTATCTATCTATCTATCTATCTATCTATCTATCTATCTATCTATCTATCATTATCAGACACTGCTACAATACTACTTACGACACGATAAATTACACAGGGACAGGTAATCATTGTAATTTACTTTCCCTTGTTATTTTCATCTGTATAAGCGATATGTCTAGATTGTGCTGGGAATGACGTAAATCGTACACTAATGTCAGGTAATTTGTTTCTACAGATTGACATTTTAACATGGTGATGTCATTTCAACATAAAATGTACAGATCAATTCGGGCATGTGATCATTAAAGTATTAGATGATGAGGAAATTGATCTGATACTGACAGTCACAGCAATACACATACGTGTGATACTGACAGTCACAACAATACACATACATGTGATACTGACAGTCACAACAATACACATACATGTGATACTGACAGTCACAACAATACACATACATGTGATACTGACAGTCACAACAATACACATACATGTGATACTGACAGTCACAGCAATACAAAATATAATTCAGATATTTCTTCATAGACTCTCTTGAAACCTGACAAAAATTTTGCCCCCCCCCCTTTACTCCCCACTCCCACTCACCTAAAGACAATGTTCACAAACATTCTGAGAAAGACTGTGATAGTGTGTAAAGCTTTGGTTCAATAGATAGAATTCATCAGTTTACTAGAGAGCACATTACTTAGAGTTAAAATGATAAGTGAATGGGGAAAAAAAACGAAACGAATTACGACTGTTATTTTAATTAAAATAGTTTTGAAGCTGATTAAAAAAATAAAACAACGAAAAACGAACTATTTTTTTATTCACATCAAATAAGTGAGCTTTACAATAGTCGACGTCACAGACAAGATCAGACAACTCTTCTTGGTGGGTCATCGCCATTAGGTTTTTAGCTCCCCTGGGGCTAGAGCTATTCAGATTATTCTCAGTGGATTTATGCCGGGCTTGCCATTTGTGTCTCAAAAGTTTTTAAACTTCTAGGGTTTTTTTTTACGGATATTCGAAACATCTCAAGTTTGTTACGTGTAGGTGATTTGATGGTGTATCGTTATTGTAAGATCTATGCAAGAATGACATATACAGACAAAAGGAAGTTAGTCGAATGTACGTGAGAGAGAAATGGATAGATTGTTAGACAGAATGGAGAGAGAGAGAGAGATGGAGAGGGAGAGAGAGAGATGGAGAGAGAGATGGAGAGAGAGATGGAGAGAGATGGAGAGAGAGATGGAGAGAGATAGAGAGAGATGGAGAGAGAGATGGAGAGAGATAGAAAGAGATGGAGAGAGAGATGGAGAGAGAGATGGAGAGAGAGATGGAGAGAGAGATGGAGAGAGATAGAAAGAGATGGAGAGAGAGATGGAGAGAGATAGAAAGAGATGGAGAGAGATAGAAAGAGATGGAGAGAGAGATGGAGAGAGATAGAAAGAGATGGAGAGAGAGATGGAGAGAGATAGAAAGAGATGGAGAGAGAGATGGAGAGAGATAGAAAGAGATGGAGAGAGAGAGAGAGAAGAAGAGGGGGGAGGATGGGGAGATGGTGTAAAATAGAAAAATAAATGTCAACATTGGACTATATCAAGACCCAGGACCGGCCTTACGCATTGCGGGCCAAAGTTTAACGGATGCTTGCGAGGCCCCCCCTCTTCTAGCCTGTGACAAGAGCCATGACTGACAGTGATATGCTAAATGTAAACTGCGGGGCCCCTGCCAGGCGCGGGGCCCGATTTCGAGCGATCGGTCGAATCGATTTAAGGCCGGCCATGTCAAGACTTGTAGGTTGTTAATTTATTTTCTTTTAAATCAGCCCACAATTGTGGAGTTGGCAAAAATCGCCGGTGATATTCAAATTATGTGACGTAAGACTTTTTTTTTCCTCGCTGGCTGTATCAACATCCGGTTCATTTCATACGAGCTTTTATATTAACGGATTATTTCGGATTATCTTTTTTACGGGTAAAAGGGAAGGGGGGGGGGGTAAAATTTCTTGTTTAATCACAGGATCTCAATATATATATATGTATGTATGTTAGCCTACATCAGACTTTATATGTTGAGGGCAAGCTTGCCAAATATGTTACGGTGATTTTAATAAAGCTCACCAAACATGTAACATTATTTCTTATACTTGCTAAATATGTTACGTTTACTTTTGAGACTAATATATAAAGCAGAACTCAGGGCAGTACACAATATAACACATACTTTAATACAACTTTAATACAACTTTGCTTATTTAAAGATCTCCTGTCTACTTCTAACTATAACAAACTACTTATATCTATTAGGACCGTCGACACCGAACTAACTACGCCTAACTACTCAGCCTGTCAGCACTATACTCTACTACATCTTTCTCTCATCTACTGTCTACTAACTTATTTATAATTTAACTTTATAACGGTCTGGGGGGGTGACAGGCCCGTAGCGTGCGGCGTTTTGTCTGGCGCCCTCTGCTTATTTGTTCTACTTAACAAAATCTATTACCTGCCCCCCCCACCCCCTGCTATTGCCTGGCCCCTGCTGTAGAATGCCTGGCCCCTGCTGTAGAATGCCTGGCCCCTGCTGTAGAATGCCTGGCCCCCTGCTGTAGAATGCCTGGCCCCTGCTGTAGAATGCCTGGCCCCTGCTGTAGAATGCCTGGCCCCCTGCTGTAGAATGCCTGGCCCCTGCTGCAGAATGCCTGGCCCCCTGCTGTAGAATGCCTGGCCCCTGCTGCAGAATGCCTGGCCCCTGCTGCAGAATGTCTGGCCCCTGCTGCAGAATGCCTGGCCTCTGCTGTAGAATGCCTGGCCCCTGCTGCAGAATGCCTGGCCCCTGCTGCACAATGCCTGGCCCCTGCTGTAGAATGCCTGGCCCCTGCTGTAGAATGCCTGGCCCCCTGCTGTAGAATGCCTGGCCCCCTGCTGTAGAATGCCTGGCCCCCTGCTGTAGAATGCCTGGCCCCTGCTGTAGAATGCCTGGCCCCTGCTGTAGAATGCCTGGCCCCCTGCTGTAGAATGCCTGGCCCCCTGCTGTAGAATTTTCACGCTACGGAAGTGGGGGTGGGGGGTGGCTGATCACGCTCTCTATGCATGTGTCATTAGCATGCGTCAAAGTAATTTAGGAGCTGGGCTTGACCATGACCTTGGGGTTACATAACATGGTCGACTAAGATGAGTCACTCGTTTGGGAGGGGAAAGTTTCACCTGTCCGTGTAGAGAGGGGCGGAGAAGGTGGGGGTAAATTCTGAACGCTACAATATATTTAAAGACTCTGAAAAAAAAAACTTGGCAAATTGAAATTGAAACATCGACACAAAGGGAGGGTGGGTGGGCGGGGTGGGGGGTGTTGAAACCACTAAGTATGTCAGGGGCCCATACATTTGGAAACAGTTGTGGGCGTGTGCGTATGATCAGAGGTGGGCCATATCGTGGATGATGACAGGTAGGTCACATTTGCCTGGTGTCAGCCAAGGAATTTAAGAGTCCAGTTAAACCAATAGAACTTATGATGACAAATACAACCATAATATATATATATATATATATATATATATATATATATATATATATATATATATATATATATATACATATACTTATAAGACGCATTTGCTTATAACTCAAGATCCAGACAACCAAATAACGTGAAATTTGGTACACGTACATGGGGAAGGTTATAGGACATGTTTCGTTTCATCTCGATGGGTAGTTTAACTGTAATAAATTATTTTTATTTTAGTATTTTACTATATTAAAGTAATCTCGACGGCGCCATAAATAAAACTTCTGTGACGTCATTTCCTGATGATACATTTTTAAAAGAGGGGTAACTTCCGGAAACTCCAATTGTAAGCATGGTGAAATCAATAGTCATATCTATTTACCTATCGTTTTATTTATTCGGAAGATTAAAATTAAAGGTGCACTTTAATAAACCGAAATACGTTAATTAAAATGTTTCTGTGACATTATTAACATTATTAATACAATCTCAATGGGTAGTTTAATTGTAATTAATTATTTTAGTATTTTACTATATTAAAGTATTCACGGTATGGGATCGCCTTCACTATAAATAAAAATCCTCTGTGACGTCATTTCCCGATGATGAACATGCGCGCGGGTGCTTTAAATGTTATTGCATATCAACGGACGGAGAAGAAAGGGTTAGGGACGGAAAAAAAAATATTGTTGTTGTTGTTTTTTTTTCATACTGCAAGTACCCGGCTTTGCCCGGGATTAAAATAAGGTTTTCTGTTTATTTAAGCAGCGTAATTTGACGTTTAATTGTACAGAGAGAGGGAGGGGGGTGAAAGATAAAGAGAGGGGTCAGGGAGGGAGAGGGAAGGAGGGGACAGGGAGGGAGAGGGAAGGATGGAGGAAGGGAGGGGGAGAGAAGGAGTGAGGAAAAGGGAGGGAGGGAGAGGGGGTGGGAGGGAGGGAGATAAAGGGAGAGGGAGGGAGAGGGAGGGTTGGAGAGAGAGAGAGAGAAAGGGAGGGAAGAAAAGATAAAGGAAGGGAGGGAGAGCGGGAGTAGGGAGGAAGATAGAGGGGAGGAAGGAAGAGAGTGAGAGGGAGAGAGATAAAGAAAGAGGGAGGGAGAGAGATAAAGAGAGGGGGGGCAGAGAGGGAGAGAGAGGAAATGAGGGAGGGAGGGGGAGGGAGAGAGAGGAAGAGGGGGAGAGAGGGAGACGGGAGAGGGGGGTAGAGAGGGGGAAGGGAGGGAGAGAAAGGGGAGGGAAGGGAGAGAGATGATGGGAGAAATGGGAGAGAGTTAGAGATAAAGAGAGAGAGGGGGCAGGGAGGGAGATAGGGGGATGAGGAAGGGAGGAAGGTGGAGAGAGGGGGGACGGGGTGAGAGAAGGAGGGAGGGAGATAGGGAGAGGGAGATGGGAGAGTTAGGGAGGGAAGGAGAGGGCGGGAGGGAGAAAGGGAGGGAGGGAAAGAGAAAGGGAGAGAGGGGGTAGGGAGGGAGAGAGAGGGGGAGGGAGGACGAGAGAGAGGAAGGGAGAGAGGGTGTAGGGTGAAAACAAAAGGTAAACAGAAAACCTTATTTTGCAACTAGTATATATATATATACGGACAAGGCGTACCCAGGATTTTGTTTTGGGGGGGGGGGGGCTGTGAGGCTTGGGGGGGGCTATGCGGAGAGTTTTATATAAGAAAAAATTGGAACACAATGATAAAGAAGTATATTTTATAATAAAATTTGATTTTTAGAATTAATTGAGGGGGGCTGCAGCCCCCTAGCCCCCCCCCCGCCCCCGGGTACGGCCTTGTATACGGAGATGAACTCTACAAAACAGACATACTTTTATCTATTTTCTTTCCATATTGTGTACCGTTGGGACATAACCTCACACATGGTCTATTTAACAATACTGTGACATGAATTTTTTCCCGATACTTCGTGTCTTCACTCCATTGGTCTCCAACTGTATGTGTTTTTATATTCTCTATGAATAATTGATCCCTTCCGCTGGCATTTTATGTGTTAGTGATGCCATCCCTGTAAAGGGAATTAACTCAACACTCGCCCAATACACACACACAAAATCAATTTTCACCAGCTATAAATGTCCAGGAGAGAAAAAACTTGAAAGGAATTTAATACAATGATGGTAGTGGATGATGGTAAGACTTAATGCACTGAAGGGTGCTGATTACTTAATGAGGGTATGACCATAATACACTGAAGGTGTTGGATATTGAATGATGGTATGACTTAACACACTGAAGGTGTTGGATACTGAATGAAGTTATGACTTAACACACTGAAGGTGTTGGATACTGAATGATGGTATGACTTAATACACTAAATGCAGTGGGTAGTCAACGATTGTAAAACATAAATCAATGTAAGCTAAGTCACGTCATGAGGATTCGGACACAGGGCCCCGTATATATATAGTATTTTTTTTATCAGTTTCTCATTCTTTTTTCCAGGGCTCAATTTTTTAATTTGTACCCGGGGCTCATCTGGTGTAAATCATCATCTGGCGTAAATCATCTGACGTAAATCATCTGACGTAAATCAATCTCTGGCGAAATCATCGTCTGGCGCAAATCATCATCTGGCGTAAATCATCGTCTGGCGTAAATCATCTGACGTAAATCATTCTCTGGCGTAAATCGTCGTCTGGCGTAAATCATCGTCTGGCGTAAATCATATCTGGCGTAAATCATCGGCTGGAGTAAATCATCAACTGGCGTAAATCATCTGGCATAAATCATTATCTGGAGTAAATCATCATGTGGCGTAAATCATCCTCTGATGTAAATTATCATCTGGCGTAAATAAGTGTCTGCAGTAAATGATCGTCTGACGTAAATCAACGTCTGATGTAAATCATTGATTTTTTTTTTGTTTTAAATCAACCTGAAGCGCTTTTCAAGTCCCCCGTCGTGTCTACTGCAATAATTCTGGTTTTGTCAGCATTGAATTAGTTATGTTTAGGCCGTGTTAATGTACTTAATTACATATTTCATAAACATGATTAAGTTCAAGGTTATTCCGAAATTTGTGGGGGTGGGGGGCGCTACCCGGACACTTATCAGGAATCCGTGCCTTGGAGGCCCCGTCGATTTTGAGATCTGTTTGTATTTGTATATTTTTCTTCAACCAGGCTGGGCCTATTTGGTAGAAGAGAGATAGGGATATTGATTTAATCCCTACAAGGCCACAAGCCATGATAAAGACATGGAGGAACAAAGTCCAGAGTTCTAGAAGCCACATCTACAACTGGCGCTGTAGGGGTTAAACAATAACACAAGGATGTAATAATAAATCGGGTCTTATCAGCATATTCCTTGGAATACACCGTGTTAACGTAGTCCGATAAAAGGTTAACACTTCATGAGAACTTAAACACTTTATTTATGTGTCAGCGTCTTATAATTGCTTTCTGAGCTGATAGGACAATACTTCCCAAACCTTTTGTTCTATTGGTCATCTGAATTCAGGGATCCAGATCATTACCAGATCTATACATTTTAGTCATCTATATACAAGAAAAGTCTATTTATAAACAATAGATAATTTTTTTTCTCGTTCGTTTAGTAATTATGTTTTTTTTTCTGTTATTTGTTTATATTTCTATATACTTAAATGTTTATTTTTTTTATTTTCTGGATAATTATTCGGTAAAAAGTTGGCAGCCCTGCTCACCATTATGATGCTAGAAGTATAGAGAGAGAGAGAGAGAGAGAGAGAGAGAGAGAGAGAGAATGTCGGTCTTTAGTTTTATAATTATTTTCGAATACAACTTTGTATCAAACTTAAAAATTTTATATTGGTTGAGATCAGCTTAGTTTGAAGTAAACATGTTGCAATAGCTTATTGTAAACAATAAAATTGTTTATCAATAACATTTTGTAAAAATAACTCGGTATAGCAGTTGATTCAAGTCAAGATGTTATACTCTTTCTTCTTCCCAAAGAATCTTTTTTTTTTATGTCACGGACAGTCGAAACTGAAAGGCTAAGGAACACAACAAGTGCACTGCGCATGTCACAATGACTTAGAATGAAGGACGTGTTATGAATAATTTGTTTCTGTTTGTTTGTGCTGGTTTGGTGACGCGATTGATATAGCATGGCCTCTATATTCAGAGAGAGAGAGAGAGGGAGAGAGAGAGAGAGGGAGAGAGAGAGAGAGCGAGAGAGAGAGAGAGAGAGAGCACCACGAGTGTAAGGACACCATGCTAATCGACCAATTACATTTCATCGTTCGCGGTCGTAATGTCCAAGTGGCCCCATCACCCATGTCTGCATAGGGGCCCCATGAATGTTGGCTGTTATAAATAAATTTTAAAATAAATTCAGTTGGGCCTTGGTCAACAAAAACATAGCAATGCAAAATATAGAAGTAAATCACAAGTACAAGTAATGACAGCGTTTTGGTTTAAAAAACATTGAAGTGAATTGCGAGTGAATTACGAATTAACCCCCCACTACCCCCTCCCCGATTAAAATAAAAATGGCCCATCCACGCAGAGACGTAGCTAGCTATGATAGCGCCCTATGCAAGTTACATTTTTTCGGCGCCCTTCTCCCGGTCTGAAAAGTAGCAAAATTATTTAAAAGCGCCCCTAACTAGCTCGGCGCCCTGTACGGCCTCCCAACCCGAAGTACCCTTCATACACCACTGCCTCCATGATGTGTTCATTGATCTATCTTTCATTGATCTGTACATCGATCTGTATCTGTCTATATAATGTTGTTTATATTGATCTATGATCTACCCGCCATTCAGTCAATCTATTATAAAAATGTGTGGGTGTGTCATACAGCAAGCGAGCAGTCAAACCATTTCGTTTCCCCTAGCAACGATCGCTACAGAAACAATGCAGTAATGTCAGAAAAGCACAAATCAGGAAATGAAACCGTTGCAATTCAGTGGAATATAACAAACAATGTTCCGTTTAGCTTTCAGTGAAAACTGTTTTTCCCAACTAATGTTCCATGTATGTTCCATGTGTGTTTCATATGAAAATTAATGTAGAAAAAAATATCTCTGGATGAAAACAAAATGTATTGTTGTTATTTCAATGCTCCCAATGAGTGTCTGCTTGGGGATAAACAAAAATATGAATAAAGTAAAATAATAATAATAATAATAAAAAAGTTAACAAAACAAATTATGTTGAAATTAAATGTGTACTCTGAAATTGTGTAGGCGTATACGCGATCTATACGGGGAACGTAATGTTTACGTATAACAGATAACTTCCATTACTCGATTCAAAGCAAAACATAATTATTTGTTATGATTGTATTTTATACTTTATAAAGGTAGTAAATATCAGATATTTATAGTCTTCGTTTGTTAAACTGATAATTAGCTTGGATCGGACATAGAACAAAGTATATTATCTGTTTCGTTTTTTTTTTAATTATAATAAACATTTTTAGAGCTTTTAATTATTTTCCTTTCACCGCATGGCGCGTCTTTGTATGATTGGCTGGATTGTGTGTGTGGGGGGGGGGAGGGGGGGGAGGAGGAGGGGAATAAGGGGGAGTCAACCCATAAATGATCCCCACACAACACACACACTGAATATTGGTGAAATTCGGCATAGAGACCCCGCGACCTGGAGTGTACACACCTGAATCCTATTACTAATTAAGGACAGAACCTTGCTAACGGAGACAGGCAAAATAGATGACCGCATAAGCCCCTCTCTATAGGGCCCCCCCTCCCCCCTTCCATGTGATGACTTCATTAAATAAGAGACTTGCCGTAGCCTCGGCATACAGAGAGCCCTCCACCAATTTCTCATGAAGTCTCTGCCAACTACCCTTTGCCTTCCCCCCACCCACCCCCTGATTAAAACGGCCGTGATCTTGAGAGCTGAGGGCTCAAGATACGCCACCAGAGTCACTAGCCGTGCAGCGACTCGGCCGTGACCATCCGCAGAGCGCCTGAAGGAAGGTCATCAAGACGCGATGGACATTTTACTGGGCGAGACACACACACACACACACACACACACACACACACGGCCACCAGGACATGGTTCACAAAGTTTCCAGTGATATAGACAATGACAATGACATTCACGTTGAGAGAGGTCTCTTTGTTATTGTTGATGACCGTCTGGTTGAAAGTCCAACAAAGTGATATCAAGGTATTTACGACTAGCTAGAACACTGTTACAAGATTGTACACCCTTCCCCCCCCCCCACCCCAGCCCCCATCTCCCCTTTGAAAGATCACTAGCCTCTTGACCGATCATCGCCTGAAGACCCGCCACACCAACACGCTGTTCTTTAGAAATATCACATGACAGGAGCTATATTTAGTAACAAAAATTCAAGGGGAGATAAAACAAACCAAAAAAAAAATTAAAACATTATGATCTTCTAACTCTCATTAAATTTTTTTTTCTCCCTTTGAACATTTTCTCTTTTTCATTTAAGGCTTACGTTCTGTATGACATAAAACCAAAAAGAAAAAAACGAGATGACTGTCATATATTGTTGCTATTTTGGCTGTTTTACAGCCAGTTTGGTGGGAGTTTTAATAAAAAAAAATAATGAAATCGAGAAGAGCTGGTTAGTTTTTGGCTGCTTTTAATTTACACGGTGGCGTTTCGTAAATGAAAATAAATCTGGCAACAATGTTGGCAAACTTCAATTACTATTCTGTCAACCATAAACGTTGTTAGTTTTTAAACTCCTTTTAGTTTGTTTTTTTCCCCTTTAAAATTGTTAATATGAAATTACAAAAAGTTACATGGGGAGTTGACCAATTATTTTATACTTACAATCCATAATGTCAAAGTTTTTTTTTATATTCTTTTAATGATTATAATAAATATTAATTTAAAAAAAAAATTGTCAGCAACTATCTTTTAGTTGGCAGCTTTTTATTTTCTTTGTTTAGTTCGATATGATCAAAGTAGATGAGGGACATTACATAGATATTAATTTCATGTTTTAAAGTACAGTTGTATATATATATATATATATATATATATATATATATATATATATATATATATATATATATATATATACATGTCATTCCTTAAACTTAAAGTTCATGTCATAACTCACACATACACAAAGACACACACAAACAAATATATATATATATATATATATATATGTATATATATATATATATATATATATATATATTTATATATATATTTATAGTTGTTATAGTGTATCTGAAATGTTCTATGTACTTCTACAATTCAAGTAGAAGATACAACAAATACTCGTTATTATTAAAGAGTATATTTTGATAACAAATCTCTTGATCTATGTTATTAACACACATGAAGTAGTAAAAAGCTGTCACTGATGAAGGGAAGTAATTTTTTCCTGTGTACTATGCGGTTGAAGCATGGCAGAAATGACCAAATAAAAAAAAGATGAGGAAGACTGGGAGGTGTAAAGCATTAGGTAGATGGGCTCGAAACTCTGCAGGAATGGTTCCTGAGTGTCTGAGATTCATACAAAACATCGAAACAGCTATGGCCGCTAATACTGCCATGACCAGACTAGATATGATATGGAAAAAGTAAGGTCATTAGCTTTGGCACCAAGTACAGGATGCACAAATCATTGGTAATCCCTCGTCCTTCTCAGCGGGTGTGAATCTTAGACTCTACACGCCGAGACAGAAAGAAGGATATAGGGCATTTTGAGACCAGGTCCTTGAGAAAACTGCTCCATGTCTCATGCGTGATACACAAGGCCAATACCTGTCTCAGCACTTGCCTGTGTATACACAGATTAAAATAGTTGGTAGGTAGCACTACATAATTTGTGTATATAGACGATCCCTCATGTTTATATTTTTATTACTCATAATTTGGTTAAATATTTTTATGATCTAATGCGTTATTTATTATTTATTCCATTTTTTTTAACATTTTAGTGTTTTTAAAAAAAAAAAAGCTTATTATTTTAAACTGTTATTTTTTATGATATAACCTATCTATCTATCTATCTATCTATCTATCTATCTATCTATCTATCTATCTATCTATCTATCTATCTATCTATCTATCTATCTATCTATCTATCTATCTATCTATCTATCTATCTATTTATCTATCTATCTATCTATCTATCTATCTATCTATCTATATATATATATATATATATATATATATATATATTCTTTCAAACCCAGTCATTTACTTAAAATAAAGTGTCATGAACAATTACGATTAAAATATTTTACTGTTGATTTCTCAAGATCTGCGAAGATAAAGTAGCAAGTAAACCAAAAAAAAAATAATATTTATTTATTTCCTGTTTTATTTCCTTTTTAATTCTGGCTGTGTAGCTCAGCGCCATCAAGTGCCTATTGTCGTCTGGAGAGATAAGTCTTAGCTTATGTCATCCGAGGTGCCTATCAGTCTGTTGCACCCCAGGACATGTTGTGGATATTAGATGTGACCTTTGCGGATAATATCTTTTCAATTCCATTGATGTCATACTTACATAAATTAAACTCAGTAATTGTGATGGGTTTATATAACAAATGGAATCTAAATTTAACTTGTGTTCTATTCTATTTTTTTTTTAAATATAAATAGAATTGTAGGTTCGACTTCCAATGACCTTCACCTTTATAAAAGGATATCAATAAAAACAACCCCTTTTCGGACACAGAACTGCCAATAAAAATAGTCATTAAATAACATGAAAACCGATTTTAACAGGCTTAAAAAAAAAAGATCGGTTAAAATCTGGCTACATTTTTCTGTGCGTCTGCCATAAGTGTCGTTATCGTCTGCAAGAATGATTATTTCATTGGACACTTGGAAAGAAAAACGATGACAGCTTGAAGTGGGAAATTATAGTCTGCAGAAATCTTGAAAGTATAGGATTGGGAAAGAAGGGGGGGGGGGAAGAAGAAAAATTGATCTGTTGGCGGTCTTAACATGTGACATTTTGTCCGTTCGGTTATTTTTTAATTTTTTAGTTCTCTTTTTATTTCTAAGACTTAGTCGTTTGTTTCATTTGTCCTTTTACTATCTATCTATCTGTCTGTCTGTCTGTCTGTCTGTCTGTCTGTCTGTCTGTCTGTCTGTCTGTCTGTCTATCTATCTATCTATCTATCTATCTATCTATCTATCTGTCTGTCTGTCTGTCTGTCTGTCTGTCTGTCTGTCTGTCTGTCTATCTATCTATCTATCTATCTATCTATCTATCTATCTATCTATCTATCTATCTATCTATCTATCTATCTGTCTATCTGTCTGTCTGTCTATCTATCTATTTATCTATCTATCTAATCTATTTTTCAATCTATCTATTCATCCATAACACCCACCCATCCACTGGCATCCACCTACCCACTCATCCACCCCCATGTAATAAGTCAAAAGAAGGAGGAAAGATTGTGTTTAAATGTGACCACTTAAGCCGTTTTGCTGACGAAATGAATAAATGCAAAAAAAAAACTGACACTTTCTGACTCAATATCTACAGTTGTGTACTCACTCTAGAAATGACGTCATGCAATGACTATTTAAAGAAAAAAAACATTAAAAAAAATAACTGATTCAATGGAAGCCTGGATTCTGCTCTCAACACCCCCCTCCGCCCCCCCTGTAGTACTCACATATTGGAGCTTTTAAAAAGTTCATAGTCGACTTGTTTATGAATTATTCATTTTCTTTCTGGTGTTTATTCGTTGCTGAAAATAAAATGTCAGCATCTGCTTCACCCTTAACGGAAGTTGCTTTTATGTCTTTTTTTATACGTAAAAAAAAAAAAGCTTTCAGAGAAATGTATTGTCTAAATAATGTACGCATAATTCAGACTTACGGTCCCCCCCCCCCCAAAATAGAAAAGTCTACTATATGGTCATAGAGTAGACATTTGTTCTCTTTATCCTCTAATAGTAACATTTTCTCATACAACTCACGATATGGGCTTGAACAAAATAAATAATTAACGAACAACAGAATCTACACACGTCAATTATACGAATACCTTACATTGTGCTTATGTCCATACATCCCTCCACTAGTACGTCATGGCACACAGAACCGCGAGTTGACTCACAGAACCGCGAGTTGACTCACAGAACCGCGAGTTGACACACAGAACCGCGAGTTGACACACAGAACAGCGAGTTGACTCACAGAGCCATGAGTTGACTCACAGAACCGCGAGTTGACTCACAGAGCCGCGAGTTGACTCACAGAACCGCGAGTTGACTCACAGAACCGCGAGTTGACACACAGAACCGCGAGTTGACTCACAGAGCCGCGAGTTGACTCACAGAACCGCGAGTTGACACACAGAACCGCGAGTTGACACACAGAACCGCGAGTTGACACACAGAGCAATGAGTTGACTCACAGAGCCATGAGTTAACTCACAGAATCACGAGTCAAATCCATAAAGACAACCCCCTCCCTTCTATCGTACTCTCCAACAAAACAGTAATTGGTTGGGAGACAACTAATGAAAAAAAAAAACAAAAAAGTTGAGGGAGATAACAATGTTTGGCTCCGGCCTCACTATTATCTCCCTTCACCACCCCCTTTTCTCCTTCCCACCCCCATCCCCCTTCTCCTTATCCCCCCTCCCTTCTCCACCGTACCCCATAATTCCAGATGAACAGGTCAAATTGTGGTAGGGGGTTGGTCACAAGTCAATTTATTATTCATGTCCATTGACCGACCCGTGTTTACATGGTTATCTTGGATACTTTATGACTGACCCCCCAATGGTGTACTGACAGCTGTGTTTGGTTGGGCGTCTTAGATACTTTTGAAGTACATGCACTTTTTTTTTTGTGTATCTTTCCGTTGACCTCCCCGTTGTCTCCAGTGCGGTACTTAATTACCTAATTACTTGGCTGACTTCAAAATACATTTTTTTTACTGCCCTTTGGTGGGCGCTGGCATCTAATCATACGTAGGCGTCCTATTTATATTACCGGTAATTACTGTATTCATATTTCACAGACCCTAATGTTTTAACATTGCCGATTTATACTTCAGATATAGCTACTTTCAGTTTGGTATGTTCACTTTCCGAATTACGAATTACTCATCGCAAATGATGAAAAAAAACAATTTTGAGTTAATACATAAATGACAAATTAAAAAATTTAACATTTGTCTTAAACTTAAATCCGCAGCAAACTTTCAGTCTTACATTTTATTATTGTAAATTATTATTCTGTAAATCACAGCCTGCTTGTAACACAGGAATGTCCGGCTATTCTCTAACACCACCACCACCACAGCCAGATATCTATGGGTGTCCCCGGGTGTCCGGAGGCCTCATGAATATTGCAGACAGTACAGGACACAATGTGACAAAATGACCCCCAATATCATCTGCCCTGGGAACAAAGCATCATCCTCGCTCAAAGTAGTGGCCAGAAATGGGTCACTGATGCCCCCCCCCCTCCCTGAGGGAAGCGGTTGGGATGGATTGGAAAATTACTGTGTTCTGGTCAGCAGAGGTCGTCGAAATAGGGGTCAGTAGCTCAAGGCTTAAGACGATTAGAGCAAAAAATAATCTCCTTATGTCAGGCTGGTCTCCTAAATGAGTGCCACGGTATGGCACTTGAAACAGAAAGTTTCATCCCGTCTTGAGTGTTTCTGTTCGCTGAGTTCAACATTAGGTTCATATGGATCTCAACACATCGTTTTACTGTATCGAGTGTTCCTATTAGCTGAGTTCATTATTAGGTTCATGTAGATCCCAACACACCGTGTAATTGTATAGAGTGTTGATATTGGCCGAGTTCAACATTAGGTTCATGTAGATCCCAACACACCGTGTAATTGTATAGAGTGTTCCTATTGACCGAGTTCATCATTAGGTTCATGTAGATCCCAACACACCGTGTAATTGGCCCGTAGTGGGGAACGGTCGTATTGCCGGACGTTCGACCATCGACCTGAATACCCTAGCGAATCCTTGGATTTATCTAGTGCCCTTACAGTGACCCTAACTCTCAGTCCAATATAGTTTGCCCGATGATTGGTGTTACAGTTTGCGCTAATTTTCGACAATTCACTTTTTTTTTCAAAGTAGTGCAAAATTATAGTAAATTTATTAATAAATCAATAACAATGTATTGTATAAAAAAGTGTTGCATTTGTTAATTTTGTCTGTCTGTCTGTCATCACCCTAGATCTCAACAACCATAAGTCCTAGACCCATGATGTATATATCATTTTGTAGGTCTTGGCCTGCCATGTGTGCAGCAAAAGTTCATTTCGCGATCTGACCTCTGAGGGCCGTAAAAGGGGGCTTAGTACCATTTTTTACTATATAAGCTATATTAATAAAGGAGCGCCTATATCTCAGCAACTATAAGTCCTAGACCCATGATGTATATATCATTTTGTAGGTCTTGGCCTGCCATGTGTACATCAAAAGTTCATTTCGCGATAGGACCTCTGAGGGTTTATATATTATATATACACCTTGTACGTTCAATAACCCATTCATTTGGTGCGAAATATTGCAGCACGTAGTTTCACCAAGATTTATTAAGAAACTCATCAAATGAAATAGTAAGCTTTTATTCTGAGTTTAATTGAAAGTATCAGAGCTATGCAACAATTGACGGAGTTTTCGGACGATTAAATGACTATAATTTCGAATGTTTTCAATTATGAGTCCTATTTCAGTAACCACAAACCACTTGTGGTTAGATTTAAGAGACAATCATTTTTTTTCAAATATAAAGAAACGTCTTTATAATTATTTTTTTTACAGATATATGCATTACACAATTGAATTTATAAACATTTCCAAAATTTACAAATATTTACTGAAAGCTAACAAACATACTGATACATAACACGAAAATGCGCTAACACGTCCTGTGTCCAGAATGGAACAGGCTTAATTGCTTGTTTCTCTTCTGGTTGCCTTATTTTCCTCAGTGACTTTGTTAAAACAAAAACAAAAACACTGTTGAATAATTTACTGTATTTATTAACTTAACGTCGCTTTGTAGTTGACTTTAATCGGGAGTACCTTCCCTTGTTTATTGTATTTCCCGTGTTGGGACAAGTAGAGTCAATGAACGGAGCTAGTCAATAATGTATTTATTGAGATCGGTGTCATGGCAAAGGGGACTGCAACCCGAACACTTGTTTACAGGGGGGAGGAGGGGGCCCATAGTCTTGGGGGCTCCGTCAGATACAGTCATCGTCTAGAAAATGACTTAGCAGTTCATAGGTCAGTGTGGTCAAAAGGTCACATTGGTAGAGATTGTAAGGTGACCAAAGATTACATTGATGGATTGGTCAGTGGTTTAATGAATAGATTAGAGAATAGTGAATAAATAGTCCAATGATTAATTGTGAATAGTTCAAGGATTGACTATGAGTAGTTCAATGATTGATTGTTAAGCGTTCAATGATTAACTGTGAATAGCTCAATGATTGACTGTTATAGTTTTGTAATCTGGAGACAGAAACTATGGATAACTCCACTACACGTATTCCGATAAATGGCTATTGGATAACGCATTGACTTCCTTAACAGTAAACAAATCATCACGTTGCCTAATACACCAGTGTATTTACTAGTTAAAAAAAAAACAACTAGTAGTTCAGTTAATAGTCCAAGTACTTTAGTTGAACAAGTAAATAAACACGGCCAATTTGTTTTTCATTATGTGTAACCTTAAACGTACTGAACAGAGTAAGTTGTTGTCTAGTCTGTACACTGACTGTAAAGAGGTCATGTTGTTGTCTAGTCTGTACACTGACTGTAAAGAGGTCATGTTGTTGTCTATTTTGTACACTGACTGTAAAGAGGTCATGTTGTTGTCTAGTCTGTACACTGACTGTAAAGAGGTCATGTTGTTGTCTATTTTGTACACTGACTGTAAAGAGGTCATGTTGTTGTCTAGTCTGTACACTGACTGTAAAGAGGTCATGTTGTTGTCTATTTTGTACACTGACTGTGAAGAGGTCATGTTGTTGTCCAGTCTGTACACTGGCTATACAGAGTTAATTTAATGTCTGATCTATCTGTCCATTCTGTGGCCTTAGTTTCTACTGATATTATTCACTCAAATGTCCAGCGCTGGACAGCCCGACATATTGAAATCTACGTTGCAGAATTAAAGTTGGTTTGGTCAATGGCCCCGGGGAGGGTGGAGGGTACTCTGCCTTGAGACCGACAGTCAACAGTTTAAAAGCGAAATCCCCTGAAGGACATGAATGGTGACATTGAAATGTAGATTTGGGGGTGGTGATGGGAGGATGGGGTGGTGATGGGAGGATGGGGGTGGTGATGGGAGGATGGGGGTGGTGATGGGAGGATGGGGGAGGATGGGGGTGGTGATGGGAGGATGGGGGTGGTGATGGGAGGATGGGGGTGGTGATGGGAGGATGGGGGGGGAGGATGGGGGTGGTGATGGGAGGATGGGGGGTGGTGATGGGAGGATGGGGGTGTGATGGGAGGATGGGGGAGGATGGGGGTGGTGATGGGAGGATGGGGGGAGGATGAGGGTGGTGATGGGAGGATGGGGGTGGTGATGGGAGGATGGGGGGAGGATGGGGGTGGTGATGGGAGGATGGGGGTGGTGATGGGAGGATGGGGGGAGGATGGGGGTGGTGATGGGAGGATGGGGGTGGTGATGGGAGGATGGGGGTGGTGATGGGAGGATGGGGGTGGTGATGGGAGGATGGGGGTGGTGATGGGAGGATGAGGGTGGTGATGGGAGGATGGGGGGGAGGATGGGGGTGGTGATGGGAGGATGGGGGGAGGATGGGGGTGGTGATGGGAGGATGGGGGTGGTGATGGGGGGATGGGGGTGGTGATGGGAGGATGGGGGGAGGATGGGGGTGGTGATGGGAGGATGGGGGTGGTGATGGGAGGATGGGGGTGGTGATGGGAGGATGGGGGTGGTGATGGGAGGATGGGGGTGGTGATGGGAGGATGGGGGGGAGGATGGGGTGGTGATGGGAGGATGGGGGGGAGGATGGGGGGGGAGGATGGGGGTGGTGATGGGAGGATGGGGGTGGCGAAAACTAAAGTTTTGACAGTGGGTAGCAAAGTGTAAAAGAAACGTAAAAAGAAAAACTGTTTGCATCCGGGCGGCAGATTTGATAGGTGCGGCACTACAGTCAGTGTCGGTTCGTTGTTAGAATTATTGTGAAGGATGGGGGTGTGTGGGTGGGTGGGTGCTGCAGTTCCACAGTGCCTATACACCGGCCTCCTCTGATTACCGTACTTTCCTTATTAATCATGTTCTGGCATCACAGGATATTGGTGGTGACACTAGTTTTATTACTAATCATGTCCTGGCATCACAGTATGTCGGTGGTGACACTAGTTTCATTTAGTTTTGTAATTCAATTTTTGGCGGTATGCGCCGCTGAAGATTTTAATTATAGTTCGAAATGACCTACTTTTAAGAAAAAAATAGAAAAATCCCCACCCACTGCGAGACTAAAGCAACAAATATGTGTTGCTCACTCTGGCGAATTATGAAAGGAACTTCCCGACAGATAGCAATTATTATCCCAATATGCCAGTTAGTAGCTCACTTTTTTAGTTTATTTATTTTTTCTCTTGCCATTTAGTTTTTTTTTAGAATTAAAAAATGTTGGATAAAATCCATACCTCCCACACTTTTGTTCTTGTAATTATATTTTTAGCAGTTTTTTATTTTTTTAAGCCAAATTGTTCTGCGCAGCTGGTAATTGTGAAGTCCATTCGGGTATTATTGACTAGCTATATTTACACTGCCAGATTTCTGTTCTGCTGACAAGCCGAATTTACAGTACGATTTTAAATGATATATTCTTTACATTTTTAGAGCATTTTCGAAAAAAAAATGCTCTATTGTCCCCGTTTTGTGTCTGTCTGTCTGTCTGTCTGTCTATCTGTCCGTCATCACCCTAGATCTCAACAACCATAAGTCCTAGACCCATGATGTATATATCATTTTGTAGGTCTTGGCCTGCCAAGAAATTACTTTTGTCCGTTTCGCGATTGACCTCTGAGGGCCGTAAAAGGGGGCTTGTAAAGTACCGTTTTTTACTATATAAGCTATATTAACAAAGAAGCGCCCTAGATCTCAGCAACCATAAGTCCTAGACCCATGATGTATATATTATTTTTTAGGTCTTGGTCTGCCAAGTGTACATCAAAAGTCCATTTCGCGATCTGACATATCAGGGCCGAAAAAAAAGACTTTCCTGGGTACCGTTTTTGCTTATATTTTAAATATAAATAATAAAAGCTAATCATTAGGCGTAATCATTATTTATTTTTGTAACAGTTATTTAACATGATTACTTCCATGTCTATTTATCAAAACACGGAAAAAAAACGGATTTCTTTCGGCGTAACCGGCGAAAATGCTCTAAAATGTCCTTTGTCCGAAACGGAAAAGACTTAAATTGCTTGCTTGTTTAAACTAATTATTTATCACAATGCCACAGGAATTTTTTTCCCCCTAAAGATGGTGTAAAATGTATTTTAAATTTAAAACAAAAATAAAATGCAGAGCCGCACCTATCAAATCTGCCGCCCGGATGCAAACAGTTTTTCTTTTTACGTTTCTTTTACACTTTGCTACCCACTGTCAAAACTTTAGTTTTCGCCATCCGCCTGTAAAGAAAAACTACGAGATAAACACTTAAGATCTTTCAATTTTATTCAACAGATTAATATACTTTTAAACTTTTGTCGCAACTTAACCAAAAACCCGTCAGTGGGTCGCGACTCAAAATTTGAGAACCGGTGATTTAATCAATGAAAGCATTTAGTTTGCTGTTTTTTTTTTCGATTATTTCTAGGGAGCGACCGATAATCGGATCGGTATCGGACCGATATTGGCACTATCGGTAAATATCGGATCGGCCGATTTTTGTAGGGAGCGACCGATAATCGAACCGATATTGGCACTATTGGTTAACTATCGGACCGGCCGTATTTTGGCTGCCGATACATTTTTTTTTTTCACAAATCTAGTTTTGGTTTACAGAGTTAAAGTTTACTTACAGACTTCCAGTTAACTGTTCACCTGAGTGAATTGATTTACTGATATAATTAAGTGTTTTTAATTTTGTAAACTTTTTAAAAAAATCTGCTACAAGTAAATTCAGAAAAAATTACAAAGATTAAGGAAGAAAATTATTTTAATTTCATTACAACTTTCACATTCTAGTGAAGTTACAATTAACAATTAATACATTTTTACTTTTTAGTTTGACATTAATTATTTACAACTTTATCTTACTTTTCTGTTTGTGTACAAGTAAAAAGTAAAAGCAACAAATTGTTTGTTATAAGTTTAATTTTAAAGAATAAACATGCAGATTTCTGAGAACATGCAGGCATGGTTTGTCTTTCTGACTTCGGTTTTCCGGTCTGTGTTTTCAAATCTTTTGTTCTTCTAATCTTCTTCATCTGCAAGACACCCTTTCATTAATAGCAAAATATCGATATCGATATCGGCAAAAATGTTGGGAAAAAATATCGGTATCGGACTATCGGTAAAAAGGCATATCGGTCGCTCCCTAATTATTTCGAAGTTGTTGGCAGCGAGCCAGAAAGTCTTTGGTCCTTTGCGGATATCTGATAATCTTTAAATAACTGGTTACATCGTAATTCTTCCAATGATAGTCTCTAAATAACTGGTTACAACGTATAGCTTCTAATGACAATCTCTAAATAACTGGTTACATCGTATAGCTTCCAATGATAATCTCTAAATAACTGGTTACATCGTATAGTTTCCAAATAATTTGATAGCACATTATGAAAAGAATAGAGGGTGTCCACTGACCCCTGACAAATGTTCAAGCTTTCACCTCCTCATGAAGGGCCTGTTAGCAAAATGCGTAAAGATATACATGTATTGTAATACCTGAAGAGGAATTTTAATTGATACTAGAATATCTCAAATTCTAGTTCATGAGCTAAATAAACTACAGAAAATAGTACATGAACTAAATACACTACAGAAAATAGTACATCAACTAAATACACTACAGAAAAAAGTACATCAACTTAATACACTACATCAAATAATACATCAACTAAATACACTACAGAAAATAGTACATCAACTAAATACACTACATAAAATAATACATCAACTAAATACACTACATAAAATAATACATCAATTAAATACACTACAGAAAATAATACATCAACTAAATACACTACATAAAATAATACATCAATTAAATACACTACAGAAAATAATACATCAACTAAATACACTACATAAAATAATACACAGCTTGGGACGGATGGACGATTGGTGTAAATGCTGGACTGTCAACTAGAGATTCCTGGGTTCTATCATTTTTCCAGGTCATTGTGAAAGTCCACCCAGCTTCAAATGTGTTCGTGACTTAAGTTGGGCGGGTAAAGGCGGTTGGGCGTTGTGCTAACCACACAATCACAATTCTGACGTTACAGAAACAAATTAAGTCTTCACTTCATTCCCCGACAGCTCTTAAGGGTTAAGGGAATTTTTTTTATAAATACACTACAGAAAATAACACATCAACTAAATACACTGCAGAAAATAGTACATCAACTAAATACACTACAGAAGATAATACATCAACTAAATACACGACAGAAGATAATACATCAACTAAATACACGACAGAAGATAATATATCAACTAAATACAAGACAGAAGATAACACTTAAATCTTTCAGTAATGTTCGTTAGTCTGTCTCCACATTGTTTGCTCAGTCGTCGTTGTTGTTGTTGTTGTTTTATAACCAGACATGGTTGACAACAGGTCATACATAATTGATAACTGCATAGCGCATTTGTATGTGCTAACATATTCCTGTTATTGATCTCAGAATTGTATCAGGAGCTGAAAAAATACACATTTATTTTGAGAGACTTTAGGAAACCGAATAGTTCAGCGTTATGCTCATATTTGATTTTTGTTCTTATTTGGCCGGACATACGGCTAAGTAGGGCTCCAGGACAGTAGGCAAGGTAGGGCTCCAGGACAGTAGGCAAGGTAGGGCTCCAGAACAGTATGAAAGGTAGCCCTCCGGGAGAGTATGCAAGGTAGGGTTCCATGAAATTAGGCTAATTAGGGCTGCAGGATAGTAGGCAAGGTAGGGCTCAAGGACAGTAGGCAATGTAGCCTTCCAGAACAGTAGGCAAGGTAGGGCTGCAGGACAGTATGAAAGGTAGGGCTCCAGGACAGTAGGCAAGGTAGGGCTCCAGGATAGTATGAAAGGTAGGGCTCCAGGATAGTAGGCAAGGTAGGTCTCCAGGACAGTAGGCAAGGTAGGGCTCCAGGACAGTAGGCAAGGTAGGGCTCCAGGATAGTAGGCAAGGTAGGTCTCCAGGACAGTAGGCAAGGTAGGGCTCCAGAACAGTATGAAAGGTAGCCCTCCAGGACATTATGCAAGGTAGGGTTCCATGAAATTAGGCTAATTAGGGCTGCAGGACAGTAGGCAATGTAGCCCTCCAGGACACTAGGCAAGGTAGGGTTCCAGGACAGCAGACAAGGTAGGGCTTCATGAAATTAGGCTAAGTAGGGCTGCAGGACAGTATGAAAGTTAGGGCACCAGGACATTAGGCAAGGTAGGTCTCCAGGACAGTAGGCAAGGTAGGGCTTCATGAAATTAGGCTAAGTAGGGCTGCAGGACAGTAGGCAATGTAGCCCTCCAGGACAGTAGGCAATGTAGCCCTCCAGGACATTATGCAAGGTAGGGTTCCATGAAACTAGGCTAATTAGGGCTGCAGGACAGTAGGCAATGTAGCCCTCCAGGAGAATAGACAAGGTAGAGCTCCAGGACAGTAGGCAAGGTAGGGCTTCATGAAATTAGGCTAAGTAGGGCTGCAGGACAGTAGGCAATGTAGCCCTCCAGGACACTTAGGCAATGTAGCCCTCCAGGACAGTAGGCAATGTAGCCCTACAGGGCAGTAGGCGAGGTAGCCTTCTGGACAGTAGGAAAGGTAGGACCCCAAGACATTAGGCTAAGTAGGTCTCCACTTGAACTTATTCTTTGCGACAACCAAATTAAATCCAACTTCATTTCTGATACTTTTTGTGTGTTCAACCAGATTTCTCAAAGATTCAACCTAATCTTTAATTTTGATTTAACTCAACAATTACCTAGGAAAAAGAATACATGTATATTGTCAAAACACAATCTTTCAACTTCAAATTGCCTGAACATTCTTCATGTTTTCATCATCATTACACTTAGGCTTTAAAACCAGAATCATGGATCTGGCCTACCACACTCCATTTTTACTTATCCATCTCCGTTTTACTCCACAATCTGACTCCCAAATGCTCTTTTACATGAGTTTTTTAACAGTCTTTATGCAGTATCATATTTCTGCGCCATAAACTCTGTTGTCATAGCCTTTGTTTACATCAGCACTGCACCACACTCCACTTTTACTTATCCGTCTCCGTTTTACTCCACAATCTGACTCACAATTGCTTTTTTCATGAGTTTTTTTAACAGTCTTTATGCAGTATCATATTTCTGTGCCATAAACTCAGTTGTCATAGCCTTTGTTTACATCAGTACTGCATAGCTTCATTGTCGCTTTATGTGAAGCTCACAGACAAAGGGGGATGACTGATGAGGTGATAAATATGTAAAGAAGATAATTCGAAAACTTCAATCATCAATTATATCTTTTCGAAATTTACTATCCATTTGTTTCTAAAAATGTTCGATTCGTAAATAATTTTTTTTCTTCCACCTAAAACTATTGTTTAGATTTGTTACATTGAACAATTGAGTTTATGAATATTTCAGCTTATATAATAAATATATAGCTTCAGAAATTTAAAAAGAATCACAAAAATTACCTGCATTATCAATTGATAACTTAGAGGTTATTCATTTTTTTTAAGAATCAGTTTCTAAAGGAAGATCCTGCCGCCCAGTTGTTTCGCCTCTCTTAGTACCATAGTGAGGCTTGGCTATGTAAAGATGTTTCAAGAAAATTTGTCTACATTTGAAGCCGTTTAGTGGGGGAAGCACTAGACAGAAATTTCCGGAGATTTTTTGAGGGAAGGGGGGCTTAGGCAAAGGTTCATATTGTCTCCTAGTAAACATCAGATTTAATAGGATTTTTATTCATGTAGGGCTCTTTTGAAATGGTGGTCCCGTGTACAGCCGGGGGGAGGGGCACTAGTTTGCACTGGCGACCCTAGTTTGCAGTGGGGCCCTATTTTGCAGTGAGTGGGCATATTTGAAAGTCCCTATCACCCTGTATGTTGTTGTTATTTTGTTTAAACTTTTTAGATTGTTTCATTTCAAATTTTAATCTACTGTGTTGATAATTTTACAAGTCAGTTTCTAAAAGTAAATTCCACATGAACTGAAAAGACTTCAGTTTCTCAATTTTTCTTGACAGTGTGCTTTAATTTTGAGAAACAGATTTTGTCAAAACAACGTCTGTAATACACTGTGATTGTCAAGAAAATGTCTATGTTATTCTGTGACTTGTAACTGTCAAGACAATGTCTGTGTTACTCTGTGACTTGTAACTCTCAAGACAATGCCTGTGTTACTCTGTGACTTGCAACTGTCAAGATAATGTATGTGTTACAACTTGCAACTGTTATTTTGACTAAGTTTATTCTTCCTGTTTTCACCATGAAAATTAAACAAATGAAAAAATTCTATGAAAAAAAAATACAAAAAATCTGACATGTTTGGTTTCCACACACACACACACACACGCGCGCGCGCACACGTACAAACACACATACCCTCACACACTCGTAATAAAGTCTCCTTTTGTTATTTCCCTTTAAACCATATGTAATTTTATTTCATTCCACTGGGAGCTAATTGAAATTTTTTTTTTTTTAATTTGCTTTAGAATGTGACGTTTTCAAGTTTTAATGGAAGGTATGGACACAAATCAATTGGCCTACATTTCAATAAACTTCAGGAGTGTACAGGCTGAGAAATAATTAACTAAACAACAAAACAACATTTCAATAAACTTCAGGAGTGCACATGGCTGAGTAGAGGAAATAATTAACTAAACAACAATACAACATTTCAATAAACTTCAGGAGTGTATAGGCTGAGAAATAATTAACTAAACAACAATACAACATTTCAATAAACTTCAGGAGTGTACAGGCTGAGTAGGGGATATAATTAACTAAACAACAATACAACATTTCAATAAACTTCAGGAGTGTACAGGCCGAGTAGGGGATATAATTAACTAAATAACAATACAACATTTCAACGGCTGGTTTTGGGTTTTTTTTTTTAATTAGCATTTATCATTTACATTTTTTTTTTAAAATATATCTGTATGTATGTCTGTCTGTGTGTCTGTCCGTCTGTCTGTGTGTTTACGTCATCTTGTATACATTGTACATGTCAAATTTATTCATGTACACAATTGTTATACTCTATTCAATTGCGGGTCACTACAACTACAATATATTCTCACAGACCTCAAGTGGGAGGAGTTATTTGTAAGCACTAAATATAAAAATAATGACGACCAGAAGTATAGATATGAAACAAACATTAACTTTTTTTAAAACACCCCTCCCCTCCCCCCCCCCCCCCCATTTTTTTTTCTTTTGTATTGCTTTAGCATCAATCAAAGCTGACCTGCTTTTAAACAATTTCTCATCAACTTCCCTTCACACCATTGTACGATAAGGTGGGACTTGGACGATTTAGATGTAGATGTATTTCATCTCGATACATTAAACCAATACTGACCAATGGATACTGTTATAGCCTCAAACCCAAATGGCTCTTTAGTTGCTTTTTTTTTTTTGTGGCTGCCATTGACCTCATTTCCCCCCCCCCCCAAACCCCCACCTCCCCCCCCCGCCCGTCCCCCATATTTTTTCAGTTAGAGACAGACAGACAGGTGTGAGCTAAACGTGTGGGATTGAAAATTGATTCAAGCAAAGAAATTTAAAAAAAATGTATATCTCTTCTAATGGCGGGGAAACAAAATGTTCAACAGTTATAATAATAATTTTTAAAAAAGCAGCAACAAGGAGCTGTGTGTAATATCAGGCGCCAAAAGAGTGACATGCAAAAGTGAGTTTTAAAAACAAAAAAAGAAACGAAAACCTCTGTAAAAAAAAAAAACATGGACGAAACAAAACAATTTTGCCAAAATAAAAAAAAAAGTTAAAAAAGAAAGAAAACAAAATATTATTTTCCAGATGTCATCGAATTTTTTTTTTAATATCTGAGTCTGACAGATAGTGTAATACAGAAGAGATGCAGTCGAGCTCCAGAATTATTTCCCTTGGGTGATAGATATTTCCCTGGTCCCTTAATCCAATTTTTTTTTAATGACTTCGGTAAGATTTGTTGTACTTCTCAGATGTTCTACTTGCCATCATTGCATCATTGCACGACACACTGCCATTATAGTCAGACGTCTACAAATATTTCAATGACGGTGGGGGGGGGGGGGGGATAGACGTGTGACTCTGGATTTACGAACATAATTTGAGAAAAAAAAAGGTTACCCCATCTGCGCTAAAAGCAATGACGCAATTGTTAATACTTTTTGACTTAACACAATGGATTGTGGGAAATTGACGTGCTATGATGACTTGGGGAAGGGGGCGGGGGTAAGTAAAAAAGTTACGCTGGCAGAAGATTTTTCAATATTTTTGAAAAGGTCAGTTCTGAACGAATGAGGAGAAAGGATTAACCGAAATTAATGGCGGGTAGAAAATAAAATGGCAGCGAACTGAACGTGCCAAGGAACAATTGTCCGGCTGACATGAAACACGGAATGGGCGGCCAGAGATTTAGATTTACTGTCGGCCATTTTGTTTTACTGTCGCTCATTTTGTGTTAGGAAAACAATAAGTCCAGCTGAGGCCTTTTTTATATTTAAACCTTCAGCGACATTCTTGGTTTTTTTTTAAGATGTTCTGTGAAATGTATCGTTGGATAAACTCTAAGGCTGTGTGATAAAGATGGATAGGAGTGGGTTGAGAGAGGGGGGAGAGAGGGGGGAGAGGGAGAGAGAGAGAGAATGAAACAGAAACGGAGAAAATGAGAAATGAATAAAAATACGTTTATATGTGTTAGTGTATATATATGTGTGTATGTCAATGTTTATATATGTGATGGTATGTATGTCATTGTTTATATGTGATGGTATTGTGTCATTGTTTATATGTGATGGTATGTATTGTTAATGTGTATATGTGATGGTATGTATTGTTAATGTTGATATGTGATGGTATGTATCGTTAATGTTTATATGTGATGGTATGTATTGTTAATGTGTATATATCGTAAATGTTTATATGTGATGGTATGTATGTCATTGTTTATATGTGATGGTATGTATGTCAATGTTTATATGTGATGGTATGTATTGTTAATGTTTATATGTGATGGTATGTATCGTTAATGTTTATATGTGATGGTATGTATTGTTAATGTTTATATGTGATGGTATGTATGTCAATGTTTATATGTGATGGTATGTATGTCATTGTTTATATGTGATGGTATGTATGTCATTGTTTATATGTGATGGTATGTATTGTTAATGTTGATATGTGATGGTATGTATTGTTAATCTTGATATGTGATGGTATGTATTGTTAATATTTATATGTTGATATGTGATGGTATGTATGTCAATGTTTATACGTGATGGTATGTATGTAAATGTGATGGTATGTGTGTAAATGTTTATGTATGTTTAAGTGTATATTAATATCTATTTCTGTCAATACTAACGTGTAATTGTATATGTTTTTGCATAAATTATTTTCAATCTAGGGGGAGGGGGAGGTATTGTAGATATTATTTGAGATATTATTGGGTCATAGGAGAAAACCACTTGTTTTCAGGTCATGGTTAAAGTCCCCGCTATATCTCCTGTAGTGCCTTCATGACCATTGCTCTATCGTCCCATTAGCGGTTTAATAGGATCTAAGAGATTTTGTCTTATCCATACAGGGATTTCACACGCACTAGCGTCATATTTGATAAGAACTTGTACTGGAAAGCGGTGGGCAGCCTATGTAGTTGACTTTTCATAAGGAACGAGTCTACGATTAATATAGACCAGGGGTTGGCACATTTTTGAACCGCGGGTCACAATGAGTTCTTAAATTCGACAGAAGGGTGAGTGAGACCAAAGTTGTATCAAAGTGGTGTTCATTGGAACCTCTTAATGCAAACGTCATTTATGACCAGAGTGGAGCGAGGGAAGGCTAGGGCAGACGTTATAGTTTGCCCACTTATGCTAAATAGGATTTCAATCTGAGATCACGTGACAAATGTGGTTTTAAATGTACTGGGATATCACCAAACATTGGAAATGTTAATATCAATCTTAAATTTGTGTATAAGTTCATTTGCAGAATTCAGTCACAGCAGAAATTAAGTATAACTTAAAAGTTCATTTTGAAAAATATCGATCATGATTAATAAATGCGTTACACGGGCGCTGCTGTGTGTAGGGCGGGGCGCTCTGAGGGATCATTACATCACAGAGCATCAACATTTATTTTTTTTTTTTTGTGTTTACTCTTCACAGTCTGCCTCTCGTAGAGATTGATCGCCACCCCGATCAATGATTGATCTTCAATGCGATCAGTGGACAGACTGTTGTTCTGACCATCCGTTCTGTCCACACCGAGTTGTTGTTTTTTTTTTTTGTTGTGTCATGTTATTTCTTTGTTCTTTGATCAGAGCAGTGAAACAAAGATTATATCGCAGTGAAACAAAGATTATATCGCGGTGAAACAAAGATTATATAGCGGTGAAACAAAGATTATATCGCGGTGAAATAAAGATTATATAGCAGTGAAACAAAGATTATATCGCGGTGAAACAAAGATTATATAGCAGTGAAACAAAGATTATATCGTATTAACGTGAACATTGCAGGGGACTTTTCTACTTCAGGAGGTGTTAGGCCGGGGTGGGTGGGGACTGTGGGGCTTTAACAGTACATTTTTCGCTTTATCCGTGGTACATCTACACCACAGCCACACCTGCCAAAGACTATGCAGGATACAACGGACAACATGCTTAGCTAACGTTGCATGGATTCAAACCCACAACCTACACCATAAATATCAGATGCACAGGCTCAGTGCCACAACAAGGGCTACAAGTCTTTACTATCATATTTGGAATAGGAAAAAAAACAACCAATATAAGACAATAACCCTGTTAAATCAATATAAGACAATAATCCTGTTAAATCAATATAAGACAATAATCCTGTTAAATCAATATAAGACAATAATCCTGTTAAATCAATATAAGACAATAATCCTGTTAAATCAATATAAGACAATAATCCTGTTAAATCAATATAAGACAATAATCCTGTTAAATCAATATAAGACAATAATCCTGTTAAATCAATATAAGACAATAATCCTGTTAAACCATTATAAAACAATAATCCTGTCAAACTAATATAAGACAATAATCGTGTTAAACTAATATAAGACAATAATCGTGTTAAACTAATATAAGACAATAATCGTGTTAAACTAATACAAGACAATAATAATCCTGTTAATTCAAATGAATATTCTATACATGGTTTCATTTTCTTAAAACTTTCTTACACACACACAAACACACACAGACACACGCACGCACATGTTTATTCAGCTTCTAGTCAAAAGTTGTGGGGGTGGGGTGTGGGGGGGGGGAAGGGAGGAGTGTTTGTTGAGAGAACCGATGCTTTAGATTCGTTATTCTAAACATTACTATCCACCCCCAACTATCCACCCCCAACCATCCATCCCCCAACTATCCACCCCCCCCCCAACCATCATCACCCCATCTTCTCACTAACCAGCCACACAACATCCAGGGACGTTAACCCGTGTTACTTTTTTTTTTTTTAAATCAATACCACGATCTGGACAAGTTCCATAACTCTCTGTAACGGTCAACACAGGTTTAGTGGATCTACCAACTCCGTTGTTGGGTGTCCGTTACGAAAGGTATCGCGTGAAGTCAGTAATGAGCTCAGACCTGTGCACTCATCCCGCCCCCCCCACCCCTCGGTCGTTAGTTCTTGAGGTGCTCACTAATGAACGAACGCACTTTAGTGCACTAACCAAATCAGTTGATTGAGTCAACTAAACGCGTAGAGTCTACAGATTTAAGCCAGGTGTCAAACACTCAGTGTGACAAGAGTTTACCCCCCCCCCCTCCTTTATTGTTTTCTCTAAATGTGTATCAGGGGCTAATAATGAAAGAAAAACACTTGTAAATGATATGTGTGTGAACAGAACCGTTGTTATGTTTTTGGGGCCACAATGCTCATACTTTTATAAATATATATATATAGGGGCCCAATGGAGAGACGTATGAAGATATAGGTCACAATGCAGAGACGTATGAATATATATGTCACAGTGCAAAGACTTTTATGAATATACAGTACCTGCCTGAGCTGTTTGAGTATACTTTGCTTTGAACTTGTGATGGAATGTGTCCTTTAGGAAGTGCTAAACCAAATCCTATCTGTAATTTAGCCAATCCATAAGTTAGCCTATCCATAAATTGGAATATCCGTAAGTTGACCTATCGATAAGTTGGCAGATCTATAAGTTGACCTATCGATAAATTGGCAGATCTATAAGTTGGCCTATCGATACGTTGGCATATCTATAAGTTGGCCTATCGATAAGTTGGCAGATCTATAAGTTGGCCTATCGATACGTTGGCCTATCGATAAATTGGCAGATCTATATGTTGGCCTATCGATAAGTTGGCAGATCTATAAGTTGGCCTATCGATACGTTAGCAGATCTATATGTTGGCCTATCGATAAGTTGGCAGATCTATAAGTTGACATATCTACAAGAAAAGCTGTGTTTGTCGTATGTATCTGAAGCTGGAAATGTAGATAAAGCTAGCTGCGTATGTGTGTATATGTATGTGTGTGTGTGTATGTGTGTGTGTATGTATGTGTGTGTGTGTGTGTGTGTAGTTGAAGCTGAATGTGGATGTGGTTAAAGCTTGCAAATGTATGTATTTGAAAGCCAGCTCGTTATGTGTTTTAAGCTGAGTGTGTAGTTAAGCTGGGTATGTGTTTTAAACTAGATATGGCTTTTAAGTTGGGTTTGTGTTTTAAGCTGGGCATGTCTTTAAGCTGGGTATGTCTTTAAGCTGGGTATGTCTTTAATCTGGGCATGTCTTTAAGCTGGGCATGTCTTCAAGCTGGGTATGTCTTTAAGCTGGGCATGTCTTTAAGCTGGGTATGTCTTTAAGCTGGGCATGTCTTTAAGCTGGGCATGTCTTTAAGCTGCCTGTCTATGTGGCTAACTTACAAAACTCGCTGACCGCCAATCATGTTTGTGTCTCGCTATGTTAGCGACATTTGTCCGCGAGATTATCGACAGCACGGCGAGGTTTGAAATGTTTGATGACGACATTAACATCCATTAGACGAGGCCCGCCGTGGAATACCACAGGCAGAGAGGCAGATAAAAAGACTGATACAGAGACGATAGACTGATGCAGAGACGAATAGAGACACACGAGCAGATGAAACGTTAGGCAGACAGTACAGATGTATTGTAAAGCTGATACTTTTGTAGATTGAGGGATACTTAGAAATGTAAATCAATTGACAGATTAAAGGACATATTGATGGGTAGATCTCTGAATGAGCAGATGGATGGAGATAGACTGACAGAATGCATAGACAGTTAAGTGTTTGAAGTCCCTGTAAGGTTGAGAAGAAATGTCTTAGATCCCATAAAACACAAATGGGACGGTTTTTTAGGGTGCCCTTCTTTCATCCCCACCACAACCAATAGTGCAATGGTCTTGGAGGCACTGCGGGAGATATAGCGGGGACTTTTAGCCATGACCTGAATTATCTATTGTTCCTCACAGGCGACAGCCGAGAGCTAAATTACCGCACGACCATCCGTCCATTTAGACAAGTCCTGGATATTCGATGAATTTTTCATGTCTAAATTTGAAGTAAAAGAATGTATTTTTATTTACATTAACGATATGTGATGTTTCAGTAATGGGACAATTCAAGACAACAGTTTGTTCAGAAGCATGTCAAGTAATGCGAGTTTGACTGTATTCGATCACGAGAAGACACGTCCTTCAGATGAGAAGCACGTGACCTAATGAAGATTTATACTTGTATTCTACTATATAATTTTAAGGTTTTTAACTTGTTTGGCCAGGGACGATTTTCAACTGTTATACTTGATTAAAATCCAAAGCTATTGATTTCTCTTTTTAATCATAGCCTAAAAAAAATAAAAGCTTCTGAATGCTTGCCAAGCTATCGGAGCACTTGAAATTTGATAACATGTTTATTTTGGATTCTTGTTAGAGTAAAAAAAAAGGTCATTAATTTTGAGCATTATGTGGGAAAACAAAAACAAAAAGGCCTTTTGAGGCTATAACGGTCTATTTATAGACACGGCAACTCACAATGATAACTGCTAGACTGTCATCTATCAGATGAATATGCAATGAACATTCTAGATACTCATGCAAGAAAACAGACTAAATGTTCAAGCAGTTATCACACTAAATGGTTAAGTAATTCTTACCCTAAATATTCATATAAAATGTTTATAACTATCAACGTACATCACATATTGATCAAGCCAATTATTATAGTTTCATGAAAGTTTTAACAAGATCCGTTCTAGGGATAACTCGGTCACTGCCTAGAACTCGAGTGAATAAATGGAAGGGTTGGTGAGGAGGGAGTTTCAAGCACAGATTCCATTAAATCTGACGTTAAAAGGGCTCCGAGAGGTGCATATGCCTAGTGCACATGCATATATCTGGACATTTCTGCCTAGTGCACATGCATATATCTGGACATTTCTGCCTAGTGCACATGCATATATCTGGACATTTCTGCCTAGTGCACATGCATATATCTGGACATTTCTGCCTAGTGCACATGCATATATCTGGACATTTCTGCCTAGTGCCCATGCATATATCTGGACATTTCTGCCTAGTGCCCATCATTATATCTGGACATTTCTACCTAGTGCCCATACATATATCTGGACATTTCTGCCTAGTGCCCATACATATATCTGGACATTTCTGCCTAGTGCCCATACATATATCTGGACATTTCTGCCTAGTGCCCATACATATATCTGGACATTTCTGCCTAGTGCCCATACATATATCTGGACATTTCTGCCTAGTGCCCATACATATATCTGGACATTTCTGCCTAGTGCCCATCATTATATCTGGACATTTCTACCTAGAAACTTCAAATATACCTAAAAATGTTCTAAAATAACAGGAGTAGCTGACATGTGCTCGGGTTGCACTCCTCTTTCGCCGCCCCTTTCTGAATTGTATTGTTATTTTCATGCAGAGAATCATATAAACATATATATATATATATATATATATATATATATATATATATATATATACATATAATTTAATGAATCCAGACTACCCTAAACAAAGTGACTCAGACTATATTTCATAAAATAAAGTTAGTGAAGTTCCCTTAGCCATCGGGGAAGATGTAGCCACAGTATAATACGAGGCAGTGTGGCCAGTACAACGCCTTAATGCCATTTTAATCCACATTAGTCTAGCCCAAGAAGTGGGTTGGGCTAGTCTGGCTTAAAACGCTGAAAATAATAGAACGAAGATGCGCGGAGCTAAAGACCATCGGCGTAATCCTCTCAGATTTCCCGTGGCGCCAAGTAATAACGTTCTGGCCTGACACCTCTGGATTCCAGCGGCGCATAGAATGAATGTCTTGAGTTCTGTGGCGGGTGATCATACTTGCAGAACTAACATTATTTGAAATAGTGTTTAGTTTTGTTTACACTTTGTTTTCTATTACTAGAAGCCGTTTAATAACTGTTTAAATAATGTATGACCATGTGTAATTAAATTTGATTTTCTTTTCTTTTTTTTTTGGACATCATGAAGAATCGGATAACTGGCAAACATGTGAATCATTCTCAAATCTTCTTCTCTATTGATCTTAAGTGAAACATGGATCAAGTTGAGCTATTTCGATAGCTCACTCATTTAGACTTGACACATTTACTCTCGTGTCTGAAAGGAAACAATGGAATCTGCTGCTAAAGTTTTGTTGATCGATTTCTTCAGTTTCTTTTTTCACCATTATGGTGCACATTGTCGCGTGTGGTGCACATTGTCGCGTGTGGTGCACACATCATCATACAGTAGTGCCCTCCTCCCCTCATACACCCACACTTAGAAGACTTCGGATAGGCTCTACTTCATACATTCCCTTCTGTATGTCTCTCGTTATACATCCATCTCGTTATACACCCATCTCATTATACACCCATCTCATTATACACCCATCTCATTATACACCCATCTCATTATACACCCATCTCATTATACACCCATTTTATTATACACCCATCTCGTTATACACCCACCTTATTATACACCCATCTCGTTATACACCCATCTCATTATACACTCATCTCGTTATACACCCATCTCGTTATACACCCATCTCGTTGTACACCCATCTCGTTATACATCTATCTAGTTGTATTCCTCTAGTTTATATTATTAAATATACTCCCCAAACACTCCTCCCAGTATACTCCTCCAGATACTCTTCTCACCAAAAAATATTTCTCTCAAACTCTTCTCCACATTACCCTCACCCCCCCTCAACAAAACGCCTCACAACACAACAACAGACTCCTCACCATACTTTGTCTTCTTTAAAGCCTCTGAGGCTTCGTGCAGGACTCTACGCTCAGCATCCATGACATGTTGTCTTACATGTGGCGCTCACCTTTCTCTACTCACTCTCATTCAAAGTGCATGGTACAAACGTCAACAAACATGCCGTCATAAATCATGCGCAGCGAGTGTGTCATGCTCAAATGGGCGGGAACACGCTAGGGACATTATTTCCTATTGCACATGCGTAATAGGGTCGAGGGTCACTGGGCCACAAAATGGCCTTGGATCTTCTTCTTTTGAAGTTTTTCTCTGTCATCACATCACCAGAACCGACACATGTTTACACCACTCTAAACGTCACTATCACTTCATTGTGTATCTTCCACACTGTGGTCAGTTGTCTGACCTGTACGCCCATCAAACAACTCACTCGCTTGTTTCATTAACTGGACAGTTTTTATTTCACACCTTCAACTTATTGTGGGACGGGTGGGCGAGTGGTGTAGATATTCGACTGTCGACTTGAGAGTCCTGGGTTCGATCCTCGATGAGAACCATGGGAATTTTTCCAGGTGAAATGTGTTTCAAAGTCGTCCCACAAGTCCACCCAGCTTTAAATGGGTACCTGACTTTAAGTTGGGGAAGTAAAGGCGGCTGGGCGTTGTGATAACCACATAATCCCTTCATATGCCGAGGTTATAGAAACAGATGATACCCCATCACCCCGCCCAAACATGTCTGAAAGTCTCTGTCTTTCCCCACCCCCCACGGCTCTGAATGCAGGAACATTTATAATTATTGTTGTCATTTTCATTAGGTTACATATTAGTAGGCTTGCCATGCGTCCCGCTTTTGCCGGGACAGTCCCGGATATACTGGGTTGTCCCGGTGTCCCGTCCGGTTGTTGAAATTGTCCCGGTTTAGATTCAGGGCACAGTTTCTTGGAAATAATTGAGCAAAATTATTAGATCAGAGAATGATTAATCTGCTCTTGTGTAATCAGTAACATTTTGGTAAGTAACACAGTAATACAAATTTACAGAAGTCGGCAGAGTTGATAAACAAGAATCTCGGAAAACCTAGTTTTTCATACCCCCCCCCCCCCGAAACCGACATCTCCTAAACCTAAAGTAAAAAAGACAGAACTGTCCCGGTCGGTACGGGGAAAAATATGGCAACCCTACATATTAGGGAAAAAATGGCGGTAGCAGAAATCAAAATACTTACTCGGTGACTAAAAATAATCGAAATTGTCAATAAAGAAAAAAAAAAATACGGCAAAGGAAACCTGAACAGATGTTTCTCCGGTAAATTCTAGAGAAACTTTCGATAGAAATGAATCTATCTAAAAACAAATAGTTTGTCTCGGCGCTAATAATACAATTACTGCTATCTAAGCCAAAACTTGCGAAATCAGACTTGAGATGAGTTTTTTTTTGTAAATCTATTCCGAACTTAAGTTATTTTATTGTCTGACTATTTCTGTTAATGTTTGGCCAGCTCGATGTACAATAATCTTATCGATTTATTGGGTTAACATTTCCTAATACAATAGAAGAATGCTAGACACATGAGTTGTCAAAAGTTTCTCTCTACGTCAACAAACGGCCGGTCTGTTGCATCTTTTTGTGAGGCGATTGGCTACATCCATCCTCAGAAATTACCAAGTTTACATTGATTTTGAAATTGCCCATCCAGGGACAAGACTATTTTTTTTTCATTCGAACCTTAAGGCGTTCTGTGTATCCTTACCGTGTATACAAACCTCTTGTAATAGCATTATTGAGGCGTTGGATGTATCCTTATTGTGTGTACATAACTCTTGTAATATCATTATTGAGGCGTTGGATGTATTCTTACTGTGTGTACACAACTCTTGTAATATCATTATTGAGGCGTTGGATGTATCCTTACTGTGTGTACACAACTCTTGTAATATCATTATTGAGGCGTTGGATGTATCCTTACTGTGTGTACATAACTCTTGTAATATCATTATTGAGGCGTTGGATGTATCCTTACTGTGTGTACATAACTCTCGTCTTATCATCATCATTGAGGCGTTGGAAGGAAATTTTAAATAAAAAGTCGCTCCGTTGTTGTTCTGTAACGAAGAAGTATGACACCGGCGCCTAGTGAGGTGGAGGGGAGGGGGCCGCGAGGCACTCTGACATCTATAAACTGAGTTGTACTTATCGACTAGCTAACAAGTCGATCAACAGAGGTACTAACAGCGCCCATATCATCTCTTGAAGTCTTTGCTTGGGGCCTCCGAGGACCTAAGAAGGGCCCTGCATATAAAACACTTTAAAAATATACATTTTCAAATTTATGCATTTTTGAGCCTCGAGTCTATTATAAATTTTGAATTGATTCTTCAGAAAAATTCCTCTCCCACACATTCAGGTAAGAAAAAGCTACCCCACAGCCCAGCCTTCCGATGGTACGCCACTGTCATTGGCAGTTGATACATTAAGAGTGTTATTTTGGCAGACGGTAGTCCCTTCACGAAGCATCGCTGAGTGAATCTGTTCAGCAGCTGATCCCCTTCCCATTGTCACAGATTCAACAGATCGTGAGATCATTTCATGATAGTTCCAGACCATTTGCTCATTTTATCAAATTTATAAATAGAGTGATTCTACTCTGTGACGTGAGCAGGCTATGCCGTGTAACATTTTGATTAGCAACTACTGTTATCTTCAGGCAGCTACAGAATTATTATTTTAAATATAATAATCATGGAGGCTATGATTTATATTTGGAATAGAGTTTAGAAATTTTGTGTTTGTGTACTGCTCTTTATGTCAGAATAGAAATCGATTATCTTCAAATAATCGATGGTTTCTTTCATTTATTTATTTTTTGTTTCAATGCTGACAGTTTATTAATGACCATAAATAGCTTAATAATGTATGCACAGTGTACATACAGTATGCATTGCACACACCACAATTTTCACAATTTATATCAAGGTTTAACGCTGACAGCTTCAACAAGGCACACACAACACAGACAACGCACGCACACAAAACACAGACAACACGCACACACAACACAGACAACACACACACACAACACAGACAACACACACACAACATAGACAACGCACGCACAACACAGACAACACATACACAACACAGACAAAACATACACAACACAGACAACACACACACACAACACAGACAACACACACACAACACAGACAACACGCACACACAACACAGACAACACACACAACACAGACAACACGCACACACAACACAGACAACACACACACACACACAACACAGACAACACACACACACGACACAGACAACACACACACAACACACAACACAGACAACACACACACAACACAGACTACACACACACACATAACATAGACAACACACACAGCAAACAGCACTCACAACACTGCACATAAATACACATACCCACGTAAATCAAATTATCGTATACATTGGCTAGACAACAATTGGGCAAAACTACGACCCGCGAGCTACGGACGGTCCATCCAACTGTTTGATCCGGTCCCCTCTGTACGTTTAGATAAATGACGTTTACATAGAATTTGCATAGGTTCATATAAACACTCCATTCAGCTTCTACCGGTTAGACCCGGTCGCCTGTGAAATGTATCAACCAGTCGAAGCTTGCGGCTCAAATAGTTTGAAATAGACAATCATTCTTAGAAATAAAAATTACAATCGCCCGTAAAGGAACACAATGACCGCTTTAAATGTGTCGCCCATAATTTTCACCTTAAAACTCTGCAACTGAAGTCCAATCACTGACCAGTTCTACTGGTGATGTGAATGAAAAATGCCCAGTTGTGCACTGTACTTACATTGAGTTGATTAACACAGATAAGGTCATGTTCCCTTAGCTCTAAAGGGCCATCGGGGTAGGTGAAGTGTATAAATCATCTGTTTCTGTAACCTCGGCATTCCGAGGCATTGTGTGGTTAGCACAACGCCCAGCCGCTTTTTCTTCCACAACTTAAGTCGGGTACCAGGGCCGCTTTATCCTATATAGTATAGGCACAGTAGGCACTGTGCCTAGGGCCTACGGACTTTTCAAGGGCCTACGAAAACCAGAACGTAAAGTAAAAACAAGTGCATTCTTGAAAAATATTTTTAAAAAAATCGGGGAGGGCCTACGACTTTGAAAGTGCCCAGGGCCTACGAAGACCTTAAAACGGCCCTGTCGGGTACCCATCAGATGGACTTTAAACCAACTTTCATCATGAGCAGGGAAATTGCCCTTGTTTCTCACAGATCAAACTTGGGATTCTCAGGTCGACAGTCGAGCGTTCTACACCGCATGTTTAAAATTAAGCCAAGGAGGGAAAGAGAATTTGTGGTCTTCCTTCTGTGTACATTTGCTTAAAAAAAATAGAAAAAAAGGAATTAGAAAAAAAAAGTACAACAAATCAAACTATATGAGAACCGCTGAATATTGACACATTACACTTGACAAGCTCACCAGATTATTTTCCCAGTTCTCATTTTGTTGTCTTTGTCTGATCTTGATCATCAATAATTATTTTTTTGTCTGATCTGCGTCATTTGTTTTGTTGTTTTTTTTCGTTTCAGCTTTTGTCGTGTTTGTGTTTTTTTACGTGACCAATCCTTTGTTTTCATTTTATGATTCTGTTATTCTTATCAGCCATTACCTTCGTGCGATCGTTATTTTTTCTGTTTACCCTTTACAAAGTCCGAACAGAAAACCATCGGGGTCCGATGAAATACAGCACAGCTCATCTGTAGCCACGGAAATGAGTGGCTAGTGCAATGTCCAGCCGTCTTTACGTCTACCAGGGGCGCAACCAGTATGTTGAGGTAGGTAGGGTCCAAAATATTAGGGAAGATGAAAATTGGTATGTCTGCCCCCACAAATTTTGGTAGGGTCGAATACCAGTGGCTTGATTTTTGGTAGGGTCCGGACCCACACGACCCGTACATCGGTTGCGCACATGACATCCACCAATGACTGATGTCGCGTACGCCCATTTATAAGGAGATTTTTCCAGGAACTCTTCGGGGCTCGAACTCAGACCAGACAGTCGAGCACTCTACCAGACTTCCACCACGACTATTTACAATTCTATCTTTTACCTATCTTTGTCATGATGCTATCTTTCTGAAAAGGCAGATTCATATCTAGTATTTCATTAGCATCAATGGCATACAAAACCAGCATCTTAAGCCTGTTCCATTCTGGACACAGGACGTGTTAGCGCATTTTCGTGTTATGTATCAGTACGTATGTTAGCTTTCAGTAAATATTTGTAAGTTTTGGAAAGGCCAGATCGCGAAATGGACTTTTGATTTAGGAATGGCAGGCCAAGATCTACAAAAAAAAGTATATACGTCATGGGTCTAGGACTTATGTTTGCTGAGATCTAGGGTGATGACAGACGGACAGACAGACAGACGGACCAAACGGAAACAATAGCACATTCGACTTCTCGAAAATGCGCAAAAAAATGTATCGCACATCTCGGCGATTTAATTCGTTGGAAAAGTTAAGAGCGTAAAATCAATGGCTGAATGGATCGAATTATCAACAAATAAACGAAGATCACACACCGGAAGTATCTCAGGTTTTCTAAATATTGATTCAAATATCATCAATTAAAATCATTGATACGATCTACTGACTTCATTCAAGTTGATGTCTTCTATAATGCAAATGAAATTAAATTTAAGTCCGTTTCTACGTTAACTTAAAACGATATTTACCTCATCGCCTCATTTTTCTATTTGGCACATGCTATATTTTATATTTTATTTAATTGTCTGATTTTAATCTGATAGTTTTCTCGACTGATAAATGGTTTTTAAAATAAAGTGTGCGAAGAAAGGAAAACAACTACATCATCTTGAGACGTATAATTTATTATATAATGTAAACATGTTTAATGTCTAGAAAGTGGATGGTCAGGGAGGGTGTTTATTACTTCAGGGAGGGTGTTTATTACGTCAGGGAGGGTGTTAATTACGTCAGGGAGGGTGTTTATTACGTCTTGGAGGGTGTTTATTACGTCAGGGAGGGTGTTAATTACGTCAGGGAGGGTGTTTATTACGTCAGGGAGGGGGTTTATTACGTCAGGGAGGGTGTTAATTACGTCAGGGAGGGTGTTAATTACGTCAGGGAGGGTGTTTATTACATCAGGGAAGGTGTTTATTACGTCTTGGAGGGTGTTTATTACGTCAGGGAGGGTGTTTATTACGTCAGGGAGGGTGTGTATGGGATCTATAGGCAGACAGGCAGACGGACGGACAGGCAGAAGGACGGACAGATAGATAGATAAATAGATAGATAGATAGATAGATAGTTATAGACAGACAGACAGGCAGATAGATAGA
>JAGDYQ010000042.1:1149517-1171758 GCA_021962125.1 Bulinus truncatus
CATGATTATTATATTTATAATAATAATTCTGTATCTGCCTGAAGATAACAGTAGTTGCTAATTATAATGTTACACCCGGCATAGCCTGCTCACGTCACAGAGTAGAATCACTCTATTTATAAATAAAATAAAATGAGCAAATGGTCTGGAAATATCATAAAATGATCTCACGATCTGCTGAATCTGTGACAATGGGAAGGGGATCAGCTGCTGAACAGATTCACTCAGCGATGCTTCGTGAGGGGACTACCGTCTGCCAATCCAACACTCTTAATGTATCAACCGCCAATGACAGTGGCGTACCATCGGAAGGCTGGGCTGTGGGGTAGCTTTTTCTTACCTGGATGTGTGGGAGAGGCATTTTTATGAAGAATCAATTCAAAATTTATAATAGACTCGAGGCTCAAAAATGCATAAATTTGAAAATGTATATTTTTAAAGTGTTTTATATGCAGGGCCCTTCTTAGGTCCTCGGAGGCCTCAAGCAAAGACTTCAAGAGATGATATGGGCGCTGTTAGTACCTCTGTTGATCGACTTGTTAGCTAGTCGATAAGTACAACTCAGTTTATAGATGTCAGAGAGTCTCGCCCCCCACCCCCCCCCCTCCATTTCACTAGGCGCCGGTGTCATACTTCTTCGTTACAGAACAACAGCGGAGCGACTTTTATTTAAAATTTCTTTTCCAACGCCTCAATGATGATAAGACAAGAGTTATGTACACACAGTAAGGATACATCTAACGCCTCAAAGATGATAAGACAAGAGTTATGTACACACAGTAAGGATACATCCAACGCCTCAATAATGATATTACAAGAGTTATGTACACACAGTAAGGATACACAGAACGCCTTAAGGTTCGAATGAAAAAAAAATAGTCTTGTTCCTGGATGGGCAATTTCAAAATCAATGTAAACTTGGTAATTTCTGAGGATGGATGTAGCCAATCGCCTTACAGAGAGATGCATCAGACCGGCCGTTTGTTGACGTAGAGAGAAACTTTTGACAACTCCTGTGTCTAGAATTCTTCTATTGTATTAGGAAATGTCAACCCAATAAATCTATAAGATTGTTGTACATAGAGCTGGCCAAACATTAACAGAAATAGTCAGACAATAAAATAACTTAAGTTCGGAATAGATTTACAAAAAACTTATCTCAAGTCTGATTTCGCAAGTTTTCGCTTAGAGAGCAGTATTTGTGTTATTAGCACCAAGATAAACTTTTATTTCTAGATATACTCATTTCTATCGAAAGTTTCTCTAGAATTTACCGGAAAAAAATATGTTCTGTATTTTTTATATTTTTCACTGACAATGTCGTTTATTCTTTAGTCACCGAGTAAGTATTTTTCGTTTTCTGTTACAGCTATTTTTACTTTCAAAATGTGGAACTAATTGAAAATGACAACACGTACTATATATGTTCCTGCATTCAGTGCGTGGGGGTGGGTGGGGGGGGGCTAGATAGGGGGCAATGTCAGGGCATTTTTAACATTAGATTTAGTGGGAATCAGTGCCGTTGCGAGCTTAACTCGCGCCCGGGACACAATACCTTTTTAGCGCCCCCCCCCATATTCGAAAACCTTGTAATATTATATTAAAATATACCATTTGGCGCCCCTTTAAGAGTAGCGCCCATGGCATGATACCCCCCCTTGCCCACCCCTCGCTACGCCTCTGATAGTAATAACACAATGAAGGGCTCCTTTTGCAGTTTTAGTCAATCCATAATTAAGCAAAGCTCCATCTTCATTGCCGATACGTCATCGAACATTTCATTCCAGTAGCGTGACTTTTTTTTTGTTCCATTCATCAATCTCAACTCATATCTCGCATGAAACATAAAGTCATGATGGTATAATGTACCTGGTGTTCTTTAGATGCTATTTGAAAAGTCCCTACTGAAATCATTTGTCCATAGGGCGATGAATTTTATGAAGAAATAAAAAAAAATCATAAATCTATCGATTCGTGATTTACCTTTTGTCCTCCGACCCTGACCTGTTAGAAAAACCCCGACAGCGGCCAGATTTTCAAAAAATCTAATAAGTTGAAAGTAGTGTTCTTTAGCCCCGACGGGCCATCGGGGCAGATGAAGTGTAGAATTCATCTGTTTCTATAACCTCGGCATAAATTGGATTGTGTGGTTAGCACAACGCCCAGCCGCCTTTACTTCCCCAACTTAAAGTCAGATACCCATTTAAAGCTGGGTGGACTTGTGGGACGACTTTGAAACACATTTTCACCTGGAAAAATTCTAAGGTTCCACCCAGGATCGAACCCAGGACTCTCAAGTCGACAGTCGTCCACCCGTCCCACAATAAGTTGAAGGTGTGAACTAAAAATTGTCCAGTTAATGAAACAAGCGAGTGAGTTGTTTGGTGGGAGTACAGGTCAGACAACTTACCATAACGTGGAGATACACGATGAAGTGATAGTGACCTTTAGAGTGGTGTAAACATGTGTCGGTTCTGGCGATGTGATGACAGAGAAAAACTTCAAAAGAAGAAGATCCAAGGTCATTTTGTGGCCCAGTGACCTTCGACCCAATTACGCATGCGCAATAGGAAATAATGTCCCTAGCGTGTTCCCGCCCATTTGAGCATGACACACTCGCTGGGCAGGATTTATGACGGCGTGTTTGTTGACGTTTGTACCATGCACTTTGAATGAGAGTGAGTAGAGAAAGGTGAGCGCCACATTTAAGACAACATGTCATGGATGCTGAGCATAGAGTCCTGCACGAAGCCTCAGAGGCTTTAAAGGGGACAAAGTATGCGGTGAGGCGTCTGTTGTGTTGTGAGGCGTTTTGTTGAGAGGGGGGTGAGGTACGTGGAGAAGAGTTTGAGAGATATCCCTTTTGGTGAGAAGAGTATGTGGAGGAGCATACAGTGAGGAGTGTTTGGGGAGTATATTTAATAGTATAAACTAGAAGAATACAACGAGATAGATGTATAACGAGGTGGGTGTATAATGAGATGGGTGTACAACGAGATGGGTGTATAACGAGATGGGTGTACAACGAGATATGTGTATAATGAGATGGGTGTAAAACGAGATGGGCGTATAACGAGATGGGTGTATAATGAGATGGGTGTATAACGAGATGGGCGTATAACGATTGGGTGTACAACGAGATGGGTATAACGAGATGGGTGTAATAATGAGATGGGTGTATAATGAGATGGGTGTATAACGAGATGGGCGTATAACGAGATGGGTTTAAAACGAGATGGGCGTATAACGAGATGGGTGTATAATGAGATGGGTGTATAATGAGATGGGTGTATAACGAGATGGGTGTACAACGAGATGGGTGTTTAACGAGATGGGCGTATAACGAGATGGGCGTATAACGAGATGGGTGTATAATGAGATGGGTGTATAACGAGATGGGTGTATAATGAGATGGGTGTATAATGAGATGGGTGTATAATAAGATGGGTGTATAATGAGATGGATGTATAACGAGAGACTTACAGAAGGGAATGTATGAAGCAGAGCCTATCCGAAGTCTTCTAAGTGTGGGTGTATGAGGGGAGGAGGGCAGTATTGTATGATGATGTGTGCACCACACGCAACAAATGTGCACCACACGTACCACTTGCACTATTAATGGCGACAATGTGCACCATACTACGACAGTCGTGCACTTCATAATGGTGAAAAAAAGATACTGAAGAAATCGATCAAACAAAACTTTAGCAGCAGATTCCACTGTTTCCTTTCAGACACGAGAGTAAATGTGTCAAGTCTAAATGAGTGAGCTATCGAAATAGCTCAATCCTTGATCCATGTTTCGCTTAAGATCAATAGAGAAGAAGATATGGAGAATGAGTCACATGTTTGCTAGTTAATTGATTCTTCATGATGTCCAAAAAAAAAAGAAAAGAAAATCAAATTTTATTACACATGGTCATAAATTATGCAAACTGTCATTAAACGGCTTCTAGTACTAGCAAACAAAGTGTAAACAAAACAAAATACTATTTCAAATAATGTTAGTTCTGCAAGTATGATCACTCGCCACAGAACTCAGACATTCATTCTATCCGCCGCTGGAACCTAGAGGTGTCAAGCCAGAACGTTCTTACTTGGCACTACGGGAATTCTGAGAGGAAAACGCCGATGGTCTTTGCTCCGCGCATAGTCGCTCTATTATTTTCAGCGTTTTAAGCCGGACTAGCCTAACCCACTGTTTGGGCTAGACTATTAATGTGGGCCTAAAATGGCATTAGGGCGTTGTACTGGCCACACTGCCCTGTATTATACTGTAGCCATACTGTCTCGTATTATACTGTGGCCACACTGCCCCGTATTCTACCCTGTGGCCACACTGCCCCGTATTCTACTGTGGCCACACTGCCCCGTATTCTACTGTGGCCACACTGCCCCGTATTCTACTGTGGCCACACTGCCCCGTATTATACTGTGGCCACACTGCCCCGTATTATACTGTGGCCACACTGCCCCGTATTATACTGTGGCCACACTTCCCCGTATTATACTGTGGCTACATCTTCCCCTTGTATTATACTGTGGCCACATCTTCCCTGTATTATCCCCAGGTCACACTGCCCCGTATTATACTGTGACTACATCTTCCCTATATTATACTGTGGCTGTTATCTTCCCCATGATGGCTAAGGGAACTTCTCTAACTTTACTATATGAAATATAGTCTACGAGTCAATTTGTTTAGGGCAGTCTGGATTCATTTAATTGCATATATATATATATATATATATATATATATATATATATATATATATATATGGATTCTCTGCATGAAAATAACAAAAAAATTCAGAAAGGGCGGCGAAAGAGGGGAGTGCAACCTGAGCACATGCCTGCTTTTACTTTATTTTAGAATATTTATAGGTATATCAGGGGGCAATTAGGTAGACATGTCCAGATATATGTATGTGCACTAGGCAGAAATGTCCAGATATATGTATGTGCACTAGGCAGAAATGTCTAGACATATGCATGTGCACTAGGCAGAAATGTCCAGATATATGTATGGGCTCAAGGCAGAAATGTCCAGGATATATGACAAAAAAATTAGTTAGAAACAATCCAGATATGGGCATGTGTACTAGTGCAGAAATGTCCAGATATATGCATGTGCTCTAGGCAGAAATGTCCAGATATATGCATGTGCACTAGGCAGAAATGTCCAGATATATGTATGGGCTCTAGGCAGAAATGTCCAGATATATGCATGTGCACTTGGCATATGCACCTCTCGGAGCCCTCTTAACGTCAGATGTAATACAATCTGCTTAAAGCTCCCTCCCCACCACTCCGTCCATTTATTCACTAGAGTGCTGGGCAGTGACACAGTTCCCCTATCCATAGAACGGATCTGTTTAAAACTTTCATGAAACTGTAATAATTGGCTTGATCAATGTGTGATATATACGTTGATAGTTATGAACGTTTTATTTGAATATTTAGGGTAAGAATTAGGCCTACTTAACCATTAAGTGTGATAACTGCTTGAACATTTAGTTTATTTTCTTGCATGAGTATCTAGACTGTTCATTGCATATTTATCTGATAGATGACAGTCTAGCAGTTATCATTGTGAGTTGCCGTGTCTATAAATAGACCGTTATAGCCTCAAAAGGCCTTTTGTTTTTGTTTTCCCACATAATGCTCAAAATTAATGACCTTTTTTTTTTACTCTAACAAGAATCCATAATAAACAAGTTATCAAATTTCAAGTGCTCCGATAGCTTGGCAAGCATTCCAGAAGCTTTGATTTTTTTAGGCTAAGGATTGGGTAAAAGAGAAATCAATAGCTTTGGATTTTAATCAAGTATAACAGTTGAAAATCGTCCCTACTGAACAGGTTTAAAAACCTTAAAATTATAGAACAGAATACAAGTATAAATCTTCATTAGGTCAAGTACTTCTCATCTGATGGACGTGTCTTCTCGTGATCGAATACAGTCAAACTCGCATTACTTGACATGCTTCTGAAACAAACTGTTGTCTTCAATTGTCCCATTACTGAGACATCACATATCGTTAAGGTAAATAAGGTAATACATTCTTTTGGCTTCAAATTTAGACATGAAAAAATTCATCGAATATCCAAGACTTGTCTTAAATGGACGGATGGCCGTGCAGTAATTTAGCTCTCGACTGTCGGCCTGTGAAGAACAATGGATAATTCAGGTCAGGCTAGTCCCCGCTATATCTCCTTCGCGGTGCCTCCAAGACCATTGCACTATTGGTTGTGGTGGGGATGAAAGAAGGGCACCCTAAAAAAACCGTCCCATTTGTGTTTTATGGGATCTAAGACATTTTCATCACCAACCTTACAGGGACTTCAAGCGACTTTAACTGTCTATACATTCTGATCAGTCTATCTCCATCCATCTGCTCATTCAGTCATCTACCCATCAATCTGTCCTTTAATCTGTCAATTGATTCTACATTTCTATAGTTATCCCTCACTCTACAAAAGTATCAGCTTTACAATCCATCTGTACTGTCTGCCTTCCGTTTCATCTGCTCCTGTGTCTAACGACGTCTCTGCATCAGTCTATTGGTCTCTAGATCAGTCTATTTGATCTGGGTCTCTGCCTATGGTATTCCGACGGCGGGCCTCGTCTAATGGATGTTAATGTCATCAACAAACATTTCAAACCTCGCCGTGATGTACCGATAATCTCGCGGACAAATGTCGCTAAAATAGCGAGACACAAACATGATTGGCGGTCAGCGAGTTTTTGTAAGTCAGCCACATGGACAGGCAGCTTAAAGACATACCCAGCTTAAAGACATGCCCAGCTTAAAGACATACCCAGCTTAAAGACATGCAACAAAAAAAAACACAGACCCAACTTAAAAGCCATATCTAGTTTAAAACACATATCAGCTTAAATACACACACTCAGCTTAAAACACACAACGAGCTATATTTCAAACACCACATACATTTGCAAGCTTCAACCACATCCACCTTCAGCGTCAACTACACACACACACACATATATATATACACACACACGCAGCTAGCTTTATCTACATTTTCCAGCTTCAATTCATCCCGACAAAACAGTTTTTCTTGTAGATATGTCAACTTATAGATCTGCCAACTTATCGATAGGCCAACATATAGATCTGCCAACTTATCGATCTGCCAACTTATCGATAGGCCAACATATAGATCTGCCAACTTATCGATAGGCCAACTTACGGATATTCCAATTTATGGATAGGCCAACTAATGGATTGGCTAAATTACAGATAGGATTTGGTTTAGCACTTCCTAAAGGACACATTCCATCACAAGTTCAAAGCAAAGTATACTCAAACAGCTCAGGCAGGTACTGTATCTTCATAAAAGTCTTTGCGCTGTGACCTATATATTCATACGTCTCTCCATTGGGCCCCTATATCTTCATACGTCTCTCCATTGAGCCCCTATATATATATATATATATATATATATATATATATATATATATATATAAAAGTCTGAGCATTGTGGCCCCAAAAACATAACGGTTCTGTCCACACACGTATCATTTACAAGTGTTTTTCTTTCATTATTAACCCTTGATACACATTTAGAGAAAACAATAAAAGGATGGGGGGGGGGGGTAAACTCTTGTCACACTGTGTGTTTGACACCTGGCTTAAATCATGGGCTGTTTGGACTGACTCAATCAACTGGTTGGTGCACTAAGTGCGTTCGTTCATTAGTGAGCACCTCTAGAACTAACGACCGAGGGGGTGGGGGGATGAGTGCACAGGTCTGAGCTCATTACTGACTTCACGCGATACCTTTCGTAACGGACACCCAACAACTGAGGTGGTAGATCCACTAAACCTGTGTTGACCGTTACAGAGAGTTATGGAACTTGTCCAGATCGTGGTATTGATTTTTTTTAAAAAAAAAGCAACACTGGTTAAGGTCCCTGGATGTTGTGTGTCTGGTTAGCAATATAAAGTGAGAAGATGGGGTGATGATGGTTGGGGGTGAGGATGGCTGAAGGGTGGGTGGTTGGGGGGTGGATGGTTGGGGTGTGTGGCTGGTTGGGGGTGGGTGGATGGGGGTGGGTTGTGAGGAGTCTAATGGCTGGTTGGGGGTGGATGGTTGGAGGTGGCTGGTTGGGGGTGGGTGGATGGGGGTGGGTTGTAGGGGGTGTGGCTGGTTGGGGGTGGATGGTTGGGAATTAACTGGCTGTTTGGGGGTGGGTGGATGGGGGTGGAGTTGTAGGGGTGTGGCTGGTTGGGGTGGATGGTTGGGGGTGTGGCTGGTTGGGGGTGGATGGTTGGGGGTGTGGCTGGTTGGGGGTGGGTGGATGGGGGTGGGTTGTAGGGGGTGTGGCTGGTTGGGGGTGGATGGTTGGGGGTGTGGCTGGTTGGGGGTGGGTGGATGGGGGTGGATGGTTGGGCGTGGGTGGTTGGGGGTGCATGGTTGGGGGTGTGGCTGGTTGGGGTGGATGGTTAGGGGTGGATGGTGGATGGTTAGGGGTGTGGCTGATTGGAGGTAGATGGTTGGGGGGGGTGGCTGGTTGGGGGTGGATGGATGTTTGGGGTGGATGCTTGGGGGTGGATGGATGTTTGGGGTGGATGCTTGGGGGTGGATGGATGTTTGGGGTGGATGGTTGGGGGTGGATGGATGTTTGGGGTGGATGGTTGGGGGTGGATGGATGTTTGGGGTGGATGGTTGGGGGTGGATGCTTGGGGTGTGAATGGTTGTGGTGGATGGTTGGTGGTGGATAGTTATGTTTAGAATAACGAATCTAAAGCATCGGTTCTCTCAACAAACACTCCTCCCTCCCCCCCCCACACCCCACCCCCACAACCTTTGACTAGAGGCTGAATAAACATGTGCATGCGTGTGTTTGTGTGTGTGTGTGTGTTTGTAAGAAAGTTTTAGAAAATGAAACCATATATAGAGTATTCATTTAAATTAACAGGATTATTATTGTCTTATATTAGTTTAACAGGATTATTGTCTTAAGACAATTGTCTTAAGCCCCACAGCTCCACCCACCCTTGCCTTGCACCTCAAGTAGAATCGCCCCTGCAGTGTTCTCTTAAAGCCCCACAATACCTACCTTGCCTTACACCTCAAGTAGAATCCTTTCCTGCAGTGTTCTCTTAAAGCCCCCTCCACCACCCTTGCCTAACACCTCCTGAAGTAGAATCGCCCCTGCAGTGTTCTCTTAAAGCCCCACAGCTCCACCCACCCTTGCCTTGCACCTCAAGTAGAATCGCCCCTGCAGTGTCCCTTAAAGCCACACATCCCCACCCACACCCCGGCCTAACACCTCCTCAAGTAGAGACGTCCCCTGCAATGTTCACGTTAATGCGATATAATCTTTGTTTCACTGCGATATAATCTTTGTTTCACTGCGATATAATCTTTGTTTTACCGCGATATAATCTTTGTTTCACTGCTCTGATCAAAAGCACAAAGAAATAACATGAAACAAAAAACAAAACAACTCGGTGTGGACAGAACGGATGGTCAGAACAACAGTCTGTCCACTGATCGCATTGAAGATCGATCATTGATCGGGGTGCAGATCAATCTCTACGAGAGGCAGACTGTGAAGAGTAAACACAAAATAAAAATAAAATGTTGATGCTCTGTGATGTAATGATCCCTCACAGCGCCCCGCCCTACACACCAGCGCCCGTCTAACGCATTCATTAATCATGATCGATATTTTTTTAAAATGAACTTTTTAAGTTATACTTAATTTCTGCTCTGACTGAATTCTGCAAATGAACTTATACACAAAGTTAAGATTGATATTAACATTTCCCAATGTTTGGTGATATCCCAGTACATTTAAAACCACATTAGTGTTGTTTTAGTCCCAGGTCATATTTTAGTTTCAGTTTTTATTTCGTTTTTTCTGTAATAATTTTAGTTTTCGTCTAGTTTTAGTCTTGCTGCTAATTTTAGTTTTAGTTTTAGTTCTCGTCGACGAAAAGTCACCATTTTCGTCAACGAAGGTTTTAGTTTTAGTTTTCGTCAACGAAAACAACACTAAACCACATTTGTCATGTGATCTCAGATTGAAATCCTATTTAGCATAAGTGGGCAAACTATAACGTCTGCCCTAGCCTTCCTAACTCCACTCTGGTCCTTAATGACGTTTGCATTAAGAGGTTCCAATAAATACCACTTTGGTAAAACTTTGGTCTCACCCTTCTGTCAAATTGAAGAAATCATTGTGACCCGCGGTTCAAAAATGTGCCAACCCCTGGTCTATATAAATCGTAGACTCGTTCCATATAATAGTAATATACATACACCATCACATATAAACATTAACAATACATACCATCACATAAAAGCATTAATAATACATACCATCATATCAACATTAACAATACATACCGACACATAAAAGCATTGACAGACATACCATCACATATAAACAATGACACATACCATCACATATAAACAATGACACACATACCATCACATATAAACATTAACAATACATACCTTCACATATAAACAATGACATACATACCTTCACATATATAAACATTGACATACACACAAATATGTATACACTAACATATATAAACGTATTTTTATTCATCTCTCATTTTCTCCGTTTCTCATTTATCATCTCTCTCTCTGTTTTCATTCTCTCTCTCCCTCTCCCCCCTCTCTCTCAACCCACTCTATCCATCTTTATCACACAGCCTTAGAGTTTTATCCAATGATACATTTCACAGAATATCTTAAAAAAAAAAAAACCAAGAATGTCGCTGAAGGTTTAAATATAAAAAAGAGGCCTTAGCTGGACTTATTGTTCTCCTAACACAAAATGACCGACAGTAAAACAAAATGGCTGACAGTAAATCTAAATCTCTGGCCGCCCATTCCGTGTTTCATGTCAACCGGACAATTGTTCCTTGGCACGTTCAGCTCGCTGCCATTTTATTTTCTACCCGCCATTAATTTCGGTTAATCCTTTCTCCTCATTCGTTCAGAACTGACCTTTCAAAAAATATTGAAAAATCTTCTGCCAGCGCTTTTTCTACTTAGCTCCCCTTCCCCCAAGTCATCATAGCACGTCAATTTCCACAATCCATTGTTAAGTCAAAAAAGTATTAACAATTGCGTCATTGCTTTTAGCGCAGATGGGGTAACCTTTTTTTCAAATTATGTTCGTAAATCCAGAGTCACACGTCTACCCCCCCCCGTCCCGTCATTGAAATATTTTTTTACACGTCTGACTATATAATGTCAGTGTGTCACTTAAATGATGCAATGATGGCAAGTACAACATCTGAGAAGTACAACAAATCTGACCAAAGTCATTAAAAAATTGGATTAAGGGACCAGGAAATAACTATCACCCAAGGAAATAATTCTTGAGCTCGACTGCATCTCTTCTGTATTACAATATCTGTCAGACTCAGATATTAAAAAAAAAAATCGATGACATCTGGAAAATAATATTTTGTTTTTTCTTTCTTTTTTAACTTTTTTTATTTTGGCAAAATTGTTTTGTTTTGTCCATGTTTATTTTTTATCCAGAGGTTTTCGTTTCTTTTTTCGTTTTTAAAACACACTTTTGTATGTCTCTCTTTTGGCGCCTGGAATCATTTATTACACCACTGCCCATTGTTGACTTCTTTTTTTTTTAAAAAATATTATTATAACTGTTGAACATTTTGTTTCCCCGCCATTAAAAAAGATATACATTTTTTTTTAATTTCTTTGCTTGAATCAATTTTCAATCCCACACGTTTAGCTCACAACTATCTGTCTGTCTCTAACTGAAAAAATATGGGGGACGGGCGGGGGGGGTGGGGCGGGGGCGTGGGGGGAATGAGATCAATGGCGGCCACAAAAAAAAGCAACTAAAGAGCCATTAGGGTTTGAGGCTGTAATAGTATCCATTGGTCAGTATTGGTTTAATGTATCGAGATGAAATACATCTAAATCGTCCAAGTCCCACCTTATCGTACAATGGTGTGAAGGGAAGTTGATGAGAAATTGTTTAAAAGCAGGTCAGCTTTGATTGATGCTAAAGCAATACAAAGGAAAATAAAAATGAGGGGGGTTAAAAAAGTTAATGTTTGTTTCATATCTATGCTTCTGGTCGTCCGCATTATTTTTTATATTTAATGCTTATTTTATTTTAATGCTTACAAATAACTCCTCCCACTTGAGGTCTGTGAAAATATATTGTAGGTGTAGTGAACCGCAATTGAATAGAGTTATAACAATTGTGTACATGAATACATTTGACATGCACAATGTATACAAGATGACAAAAACACACAAGGATAGACGGACAGACACATAGACAGGCATACATACACATACAGCCAAACGCAAAAGTACAGATATATTTAAAAAAAATGTGATTGATAAATGCTAGTTTAAAAAAACAAAAACAGTCGTTGAAATGTTGTATTGTTGTTTAGTTAATTATTTCTCAGCCCTGTACACTCCTGAAGTTTATTGAAATGTAGGTCAATTGATTTGTGTCCATACCTTCCATTAAAACTTGAAAAAGCTTTAAAGGGCAATAACAAAAGGCGACTTTATTAAGAGTGTGTGCAGGTGTGTGTGTGTGTGGGTGTGTGTGTGTGGGTGTGTGTGTGTGGGTGTGGAAACCAAAAATGTCAGATTTTGTTTTGAATTTTTTTTTATAACATATATTTTCTTCATTTGTTTAATTAATTTTCATGGTGAAAACGGGAAGAATAAACTAAGTCAAAATAACAGTTGAAAATTGTAACACAGACATTATCTTTACAGTTGCAAGTCACAGAGTAACACAGACACTCTCTTGGCTGTTGCAAGCCACAGAGTAACACAGACACTCTCTTGACAGTTGCAAGTCACAGAGTAACAAAGATATTGTCTTGACAGTTGCAAGTCACAGAATAACATAGACATTGTCTTGACAGTTACAAGTCACAGAATAACATGGACATTTTCTTGACAGTTCCAAGTCACAGAGTAACATAGATATTATCTTGAGAATCACACAGTATTACAGACGTTGTTTTGACAAAACCTGTTTGTCAAAATGAAAGCACACTGTCAAGAAAGATCGAGAAACTGAAGTCTTTTCAGTTAATGTAGAATTTACTTTTTAGAAAAATGACCTGTAAAATTATCTTTACAGTAGATTCAAAATTTGAAATGAAACAAACTAAAAAGTTTAAACAGAATACCAACAACATACATGTCCTGATAGTCAAGGCACTTATCTATATGGCCCCCAACTGCCAAATAGGGCCCCACTGCAAACTAGGGTCGCCAGTGCAAACTAGTGCCCCCCCCGCTGTACACGGGGCCACCATTTCAAAAGAGCCCATAAAAGAATAAAAATCCTATTAAATCTAATGTTAACAGACGATATGTAACTTTGCCTCAGCTCCTCTTCCCCCCCCTCAAAATATCACTGGAAATTTCTAAGTCTAGTGCTACTTCTCCCCCTCAAAATATCACTGGAAATTTCTGTCTATTGCTACTCTCCCCCCTCAAAATATCACTGGAAATTGTCTGTCTATTGCTACTCTCCCCCCTCAAAATATCACTGGAAATTTCTGTCTATTGCTACTCTCCCCCCCTCAAAATATCACTGGGAAATTTCTGTCTATTGCTACTCTCCCCCTCAAAATATCACTGGAAATTTCTGTCTATTGCTACTCTCCCCCCCCCAAAATATCACTGGAAATTTCTGTCTATTGCTACTCTCCCCCCTCAAAAATATCACTGGAAATTTCTGTCTATTGCTACTCTCCCCCCCCCCCCCCACCAATTTTTTCTTGAAACATCTTTACAAAGCCAAACCTCACTATGGTGCTAAGAGAGGAGAAACAACTGGGTGGCAGGATCTTCCCTTAGAAACTGATTCTTAAAACAAGAATAACTTCAAAGTTATCAATGGATAATGCATGTAATTCTATGATTCTTTTTAAATTTCTGATGCTATATATTTATTATATAAGCTGAAATATTCATAAACTCAATTGTTCAATGAAACAAATCTAAACAATAGATTTAGGTAGAAGAAAACTAGAAATAATTTACGAATGAAACATTTCTAGGATCAAATTGATAGAAAATTTCTAAACGATATAATTGATGATTGAAGTTTTTCGTATGATCTTCGTTACATTTTTATCACCCCCATCCCTTTGTCTGTGAGCTTCACATAAAGCGACAATTGAGCTACTCAGTACTGATGCAAACAAAGGCTTTGACAACAGAGTTTATGGCGCAGAAATATGATACTGCATAAAGACTGATAAAAAAAATCATGTACAAAGCATTTGTGAGTCAGATTGTGGAGTAAAAACGGAGATGGATAAGTAAAAATGGAGTGTAGGCCAGATCCATGATTCTGGTTTTAAAGCCTAAGTGTAATGATGATGAAAACATGAAGGATTTTCATGCAATTTTGAAGTTTAAAGATTGTGTTTTGACATCATACGTGTATTCTTTTTCCTAGGCAATTGTTGAGTTAAATCAAAATTAGAGATTAGGTCGAATCTTTGAGAGATCTGGTTGAACACACGAAAAAGTCTCAGAAATGAAGTTGGATTTAATTTGGTTGTCGCAAAGAATAAGTTCAAGCGGAGACCTACTTAGCCTAATTTCTTGGGGTCCTACCTTTCCTACTGTCCTGGAGGGCTAGTTTTCCTACTGTCCTGGAGGGCTACCTTTCCTACTGTCCTGGAGCACTACTTAGCCTAATTTCATGAAGCCCTACCTTGCCTAGTGTCCTGGAGCCCTACCTTGCCTAGTGTCCTGGAGCCCTACCTTGCCTAGTGTCCTGGAGCCCTACCTTGCCTACTGTAATGGAGCCCTACCTTGCATACTGTCCTGAGGCCCTTCTTAGCCGTATGTCCGGCCCAATTAGAACAAAAATCAAATATGAGCACAACGCTGAACTATTCGGATTCCTAAGTCTCTCAAAATAAATGTGTATTTTTTTCAGCTCTTGATACAATTCTGAGATCAATAACAGGAATATGTTAGCACATACAAATGCGCTATGCAGTTATCAATTATGTATGACCTGTCGTCAACCAAGTCTGGTTATAAAACAACAACAACAACGACTGAGCAAACAATGTGGAGACAGACTAACGAACATTACTAAACGATTCAAGTGTTATCTTCTGTCGTGTATTTAGTTGATGTATTATCTTCTATAGTGTATTTAGTTGATGTATTATCTTTTGTAGTGTATTTAGTTGATGTATTATCTTCTGTAGTGTATTTAGTTGATGTATTATCGTCTGTAGTGTATTTAGTTGATGTATTATCTTCTGTAGTGTATTTAGTTGATGTATTATCTTCTGTAGTGTATTTAGTTGATGTATTATCTTCTATAGTGTATTTAGTTGATGTATTATTTTCTGTAGTGTATTTAGCTCATGAACTAGAATTTGAGATATTCTAGTATCAATTAAAATTCCTCATCAGGCATTACAATATATCTTTACGCATTTTGCTAACAGGCCCGTCATGAGGAGGTGAAAGATTGAACATTTGTCAGGGGTCAGTGAACCCTGAAACACCCTCTTTTCTTTTCATAATGTGCTATCAAATTATTTGGAAACTATACGATGTAACCAGTTATTTAGAGATTATCATTGGAAACTATACGATGTAACCAGTTATTTAGAGATTATCATTGGAAGCTTAACGATGTAACCAGTTATTTAGAGATTGTCATTGGAAGCTATACGATGTAACCAGTTATTTAGAGATTGTCATTGGAAGCTATACGATGTAACCGGTTATTTAGAGATTGTCATTGGAAGCTATACGATGTAACCAGTTATTTAGAGATTGTCATTGGAAGCTATACGATGTAACCAGTTATTTAGAGATTATTTTTAGAAGCTATACGATGTAACCAGTTATTTAGAGATTATTTTTAGAGACTATACGATGTAACCAGTTTTTTAGAGATTATCATTGGAAGCTTAACGATGTAACCAGTTATTTAGAGATTATCATTGGAAGCTATACGATGTAACCAGTTATTTAGAGATTGTCATTGGAAGCTATACGATGTAACCAGTTATTTAGAAATTGTCATTGGAAGCTATACGATGTAACCGGTTATTTAGAGATTGTCATTGGAAGCTATACGATGTAACCAGTTATTTAGAGAGATTGTCATTGGTAGCTATACGATGTAAACTTGTAGTTATTTAGAGTTTATTTTTAGAAGCTATACGATGTAACCAGTTATTTAGAGATTATTTTTAGAGACTATACGATGTAACCAGTTATTTAGAGATTATCAGATGTCCGCAAAGGACGAAATACTTTCTGGCTCGCTGCTAAAAACTTCGAAATAATCGAAAAAAAAAAACAACTAAATGCTTTCATTGATTAAATCACCGGTTCTCAAATTTTGAGTTGCGACCCACTGATGAGTTTTAAGTTCAGTTGCGACAAAAGTTTGAAAGTATATTAATCTGTTGAATAAAAGTGAAAGATCTCAAGTGTTTATCTCGTAGTTTTTCTTTACATACGGATGGCGAAAACTAACGTTTTGACAGTGGGTAGCAAAGTGTAAAAGAAACGTAAAAAGAAAAACTGCTTGCATCCGGGCGGCAGATTTCATAGGTGCGGCTCTGCATTTTATTTTTTTTTAAATTTAAAATACATTTTACACCATCGTTGGGGGGGGGAATTCCTGTGGCATTGTAATAAATAATTAGTTTAAACAAAAAATATAAATAATATATCATTTAAAATTTTACTGTAAATTCGGCTTGTCAGCAGAACAGAAATCTGGCAGTGTAAATATAGCTAGTCAATAATACCCGATTGGACTTCACAATTATCAGCTGCACAGAACAATTTATGTTAGCTGCTATATAACATTTGGCTTAAAAAAATAATAAAAAACTGCTAAAAATAGAATTACAAGAACAAAAGTGTGGGAGGTATGGATTTTATCCAACATTTTTTAATTCTAAAAAACCAAATGGCAAGAGAAAAAATAAATAAACTAAAAAAATGAGCTACTAACTGACATACTGGGATAATAATTGCTATCTGTCTGGAGGTTCCTTTCATAATTCACCAGAGTGAGCAACAAATTTGTAGCTTTAGTCTCGCAGTGGGTGGGGATTTTTTATTTTTTCCAAAAGTAGGTCATTTCGAAAATTTAAAATCAGAAACTATAATTAAAATCTTCAGCGGCGCATACCGCCAAAAAATTGAATTACAAAACTAAATGAAACTAGTGTCACCACCGACATCCTGTGATGCCAGGACATGATTAGTAATAAAACTAGTGTCACCACCAACATCCTGTGATGCCAGGACATGATTAGAAATAAAACTAGTGTCACCACCAACATCCTGTGATTCCAGAACATGATTAGTAAGGGAAGTACGGTAATCAGAGGAAGCTAGTGTATAGGCACTGTGGAACTGCAGCACCCACCCACCCACCCACACCCCCCATCCTTCACAATAATTCTAACCACGAACCGACACTGACTGTAGTGCCTACTGCAGAAGCCCAACACACGAAAAACTCCAACAACGGTGTTTGTTTTCTTTGCTGTGCCTTGGCGGGCCATACTAAACAGTACGGGGGGGGCCGAATTAGGCTTGCGGGCCGTGTGTTTGTCAATGGGCGTCCAAGACCAGCGATGAATGCTCCGTGCACTATTTGAATTAGTGAAATAATGATACTAGATGCCACACTGGACTTCTTTACCTCACCCCCTCCTCCCATCCCCACCCCCAAATCTACATTTCAATGTCACCATTCCCATGCCCTACGGGGGATTTCGTTTAAAACTGTTGGCTGATGGTCTCACGGCAAGTACCCTCCCCACGCCCCGGGGGCCATTGACCAGACCAAGTTTAATTCCGCAACGTAGATTTTCAATACGTCGGACTGTCCAGCGCTGGACATTTGAGTGAATAATGATATCAATAGAAACTAAGGTCACAGAATGGACAGATAGATCAGACTTTGATAAATTAACTCTGTATAGCCGAGTGTACAGACTGGACAACAACATGACCTCTGTACAGTCAGTGTACGAACTGGACAACAACATGACCTCTGTACAGTCAGTGTACAGAACAGACAACAACATGACCTCTTTACAGTCAGTGTACAGACTAGACAACAACATGACCTCTTTACAGTCAGTGTACAGACTAGACAACAACTTGACCTCTTTGATTAAAGGTATTACAGACTAGACAACAACATGACCTCTTTACAGTCAGTTCAGACTAGACAACAACATGACCTCTTTACAGTCAGTGTACAGACTAGACAACAACTTACTCTGTTCAGTACGTTTAAGATTACATATTAAAGAAAAACAAGACTAAATGCGTGTTTATTTACTTGTTCAACTAAAGTACTTGGACTATTTACTGAACTACTAGTTGTTTTTCAACTAGTGAATACACTGGTGTATTAGGCAACGTGATGTTTTGTTTACTGTTAAGGAAGTCAATGCGTTAGCCAATAGCCATTTATCGGAATACGTGTTATGGAGTGGCCCATAGTTTCTGTCTCCAGATTGCAAAACTATAACAGTCAATTATTGAGCTATTCACAATTAATCATTGGACTATTCACTATTCTCTAATTTATTCAAATATCAATGATCAATCCATTCATTAAACCACCTGACCAATCCATCAATGTACTCTTTGGTCCCCTTACAATTGATGGATTGGTCCAGTGGACTAATGTGGATTGATCATTGACCTTTCGACCACCTGACCCATGAACTGCTAAGTCATTTTCTAGAAGATGGCTGTATCTGACGGAGCCCCCCAAGATTATGGGCCCCCTCCTCCCCTGTAAACAAGTGTTCGGGTTGAGTCCCATTTGCCATGACACTGATCTCAATCAATACATTATTGACTAGCTCCGTTCATTGACTCCACTTGTCCCAACACGGGAATACAATAAACAAGGAAGGTATACGATTAAAGTCAACTACAAAGCGACGTTAAGTTAATAAATACAGTAAACTATTCAACAGTGTTTTTTGTTTTTTTTTTAACAAAGTCACTGAGGGAAATAAGGCAACCAGAAGAGAAAAAATTAACAAATGCAACACTTTCTTTATACAATACATTGTTATTGATTTATTAATAAATTTGCTTTAATTGCCTACTTACGAAAAAAAAAGTGAATTGTCGAAAAGTGGCACAAACTGTAAACACCAATCATCGGGCAAGCTATGTGGACTGAGAGTTAGGGTCACTGTAAGGGCACTAGATAAATCCAAGGACTCGTTAGGGTATTTAGGTCGATGGTCGAACGTTCGGCAATACGACCGTTCCCCACTACGGGCCTATTACACGATGTGTTGGGATCTACCATCACCCAGCCAGTAGGAACAAACTATACAATTACACGGTGTGTTGGGATCTACCATCACCTAATGATGAACCCAGCCAGTAGGAACAAACTATACAATTACACGGTGTGTTGGGATCTACAAAGCACCTAATGATGAACCCAGCCAGTAGGAACAAACTATACAATTACACGGTGTGTTGGGATCTACATCACCTGTGGTAGAACAATAATGAGAAACAATCTACTACAATTACACGGTGTGAAAGGATCTACACGAACCTAATGTTGAACTTCAATAGGAACACTCGAATTAATTACACGGTGTGTTGGGATCTACCATCGCCTAATAATGAACTCAGCCAATAAGAACACTCAATACAGTAAAACGATGTGTTGAGATCTATATGAACCTAATGTTGAACTCAGCCAATAGAAACACTCAAGACGGGAGGAAACTTTCCATTTCAAGTGCCATACCGTGGCACTCATTTAGGAGATCAGCCTGACATAAGGAGATTATTTTTTGCTCTAATCGTCTTAAGCCTTGAGCTACTGACCCCTATTTCGACGACCTCTGCTGACCAGAACACAGTAATTTTCCAATCCATCCCAAACCGCTTCCCTCAGGGAGGGGGGGGGGCATCAGTGACCCATTTCCGGCCACTACTTTGAGCGAGGATGATGCTGTGTTCTCAGGGCAGATGATATTAGGGATCATTTTGTCACATTGTGTCTACAGTATTCATGAGGCCTCCGGACGCAGGGACACCCTTGAATATCTGGCTGTGGTGGTGGTGGTGTTAGAGAATAGCCGGACATTCCTGTGTTACAAGCAGGCTGTGATTTACAGAACAATAATTTACAATAATATAATGTAAGACTGTAAGTTTGCTGCGGATTTAAGTTAAAGACAAATGTTCAATTTTTTTAATTTGTCATTTATTTGTCAAAATTGTTTTTTTTTTTATCATATGCGATGAATATTCTTTTTTTTTTTTTAATTCTTTTTTTTTTTTAAACGCCGCCATTGCCAGCATGGTAGGGTGTAGTGTGCCTACCACACCAGCATTGTTAGCGGCGCTGATGGAAATCTGCCGTCCCTACAGAGCGGCGGGGTGAATGTGCCCGCTATCATCTGCGGGGACAGCAGAAAGATGGTCTTAATCCTTGCCCAAACTGGCCAGACGAGCAGGGTGTGTACTGCCGATCGGCCAGAATGGCAAGGGAGGTGGTTTTTCCTGCAACTCGGACAGGGGAGGGTGTAGTGTGCCTTTACTCTCAGCCCGAAATGGCAGGCTGCGCAGGTGTGCTTGGAGAGTGGGACGGAGTGGAAGGGTGTTGTGTGCCGACCACATCCGTCACCACCGCCAGCTGTGAATACTGCGGTCTCGGATAGTCTCACTGACCACAGTACCCCCACCCTCGCAAGTAATGGTTTTTCCTTACTAGAGAACCCTATGATCCATCCCCCGTGGATCATGGTATGTCTCTCAGACCAGGAAGGATAGTTCATAAAATATCATGCCAAAGTATTTTAGGATACTCTCCGATGCGATGAGTATAAAATAATTCGGAAAGAGAACGTACCAAACTGAAAGTAGCTATATCTGAAGTATAAATCGGCAATGTAAAAACATCAGAGTCTGTGAAAATGAATACAGTAATTACCGGTAGTATAAATAGGACGCCTACGTATAATTAGATACCGGTGCCACCGAAGGGCAGTAAAAAAATGGTATTTTGAAGTCAGCCAAGTAATTAGGTAATTAAGTACCGCACTGGAGACAACAGTGGTGTACGCTTAGAGGGGGTAGGAGTTCAACAGAGAGATACACATAAAGTACGTGTACCGCAAATGTATTTAAGACGCCCAACCAAACCTGTCAGTACACCATTGGGGGGGGTCAGTCATAAAGTATCCGAGACAACCACGTAAACACGGGTCGGTCAATGGACATGAATAATAAATTGACTTGTGACCAACCCCCTACCACAATTTGACCTTCTTCATCTGGAATTATGGGGTACGGTGGAGGAAAGAGAGGGGGGGATAAGGAGAAGGGGATGCGGATGGGAAGGAGAAAAAGGGCGGTGACGGGGGAGATAATAGTGAGGCCGGAGCCAAACATTGTTATCTCCCTCAACTTTTTTGTAAGTTTTTTTTTTCTTTAGTTGTCTCCCGACCAATTACTGTTTTGTTGGAGAGTAAGATAGAAGGGAGGGGGTGAGGTGTCTTTATGGATTTGACTCGTGGTTCTGTGAGTTAACTCGCGGTTCTGTGTGTCAACTCTCAGTTCTGTGAGTCGCTTCTCAGTTCTGTGAGTCAACTCTCAGTTCTGTGAGTCAACTCCCAGTTCTGTGGGTCAACTCCCAGTTCTGTGGAGTCAACTCTCGGTTCTGTGAGTCAACTCTCAGTTCTGTGAGTGCTCTCGGTTCTGAAAGTCAACTCTCGTGGTTCTGTGTGTCAACTCTCGGTTCTGTGAGTCAACTCTCGGTTCTGTGTGTCATAGGCGTAGTAGTGGAGGGCTGTATGGACATATGCACATTGTAAGGTATTCGTATAACTGACGTGTGTAGAGTCTGTTGTTCGTTAATTATTTATTTATTTTCCAAGCCCAAATCGTGAGTTGTATGAGAAAATGTTCCCATTAGAGGATAAAGAGACCAAATGTCTACTCTATGACCATATAGTAGACTTTTCTATTTTGGGGGACCGTAAGTCTGAATTATGCGTACATTATTTAGACAATACATTTCTCTGAAAGCTTTTTTACCTATAAAAAAGACATAAAAGCAACTTCCGTAAAAAGGGTGAAGCAGATACAGGCATTTTATTTCAGCAACCAATAACCATTTGAAGAAAATGAATAATTCATAAACAAAGACGACTATGAA